>JAAGKR010005707.1:0-20620 GCA_011419295.1 Clarias macrocephalus
GTTAGATAGACAGACAGACAGATAGACAGACAGACAGACAGATAGATGGTTAGATAGACAGACAGACAGACAGACAGACAGATAGATAGATAGATAGATAGTTAGATAGATAGACAGACAGACAGACAGACAGACAGACATATAGATGGTTAGATAGACAGACAGACAGATAGACAGACAGACAGACAGATAGATGGTTAGATAGACAGACAGACAGACAGACAGACAGATAGATAGATAGATAGATAGTTAGATAGATAGACAGACAGACAGACAGACAGACAGACATATAGATGGTTAGATAGACAGACAGACAGATAGACAGACAGACAGACAGATAGATGGTTAGATAGACAGACAGACAGACAGACAGACAGATAGATAGATAGATAGATAGTTAGATAGATAGACAGACAGACAGACAGACAGACAGACATATAGATGGTTAGATAGACAGACAGACAGATAGACAGACAGACAGACAGATAGATGGTTAGATAGACAGACAGACAGACAGACAGACAGATAGATAGATAGATAGATAGTTAGATAGATAGACAGACAGACAGACAGACAGACAGACATATAGATGGTTAGATAGACAGACAGACAGATAGACAGACAGACAGACAGATAGATGGTTAGATAGACAGACAGACAGACAGACAGACAGATAGATAGATAGATAGATAGTTAGATAGATAGACAGACAGACAGACAGACAGACAGACATATAGATGGTTAGATAGACAGACAGACAGATAGACAGACAGACAGACAGATAGATGGTTAGATAGACAGACAGACAGACAGACAGACAGATAGATAGATAGATAGATAGTTAGATAGATAGACAGACAGACAGACAGACAGACAGACATATAGATGGTTAGATAGACAGACAGACAGATAGACAGACAGACAGACAGATAGATGGTTAGATAGACAGACAGACAGATAGACAGACAGACAGACAGACAGACAGACAGATAGATAGTTAGACAGACAGACAGACAGACAGACAGACAGACAGATAGATAGATAGTTAGATAGATAGACAGACAGACAGACAGACAGACAGATGATACTTTACTGATCCCGAAGGAAATTCCAGAAGCACATCTGCTTGAAGGTTCAACGTGTTGTGTTTTCAGAGATGCTCTTCAGCAGACCTCAGTTGTAACAAAATGTTATTTGAGCTACTGTTGCCTTTCTTTCAGTTTCAACCTGTCTGGGCATTCTCCTCCGACCTCTGACCTCTGGCATCAACAAAGCATTTTCACCCAGAGAACTTCCCTCACTGGGCTCTTTCTTTCTTTCTTTCTTTCTTTCTTTCTTTCTTTCTTTCTTTCTACATCATTCTCTGTAAACCCTTGAGATGGTTTTGTGATAAAATCCCAGTAGATCAGCAGTTTGGGAAATACTCGGACCAGGCCGTCTGCCACCAACAGCCACGCCACATTCCAAGCCATTTAAATCACATGGTTTTCCCCCCATTCTGATGCTCGGTTTAAACTTTATCAGATTGTTTTAAGCGTGTCTGAATGACTAAATACATTGATTTGCTGCCATGTGATTGGCTGGTTAGATATTTGCATTAACAAGCAGGTGTACCTAATAAAGTGGACAGTCAGTGTACGTTCACGTTTAATTGGGGTACAGTACGAGCGCTAGTACGGATGTTATTTAGCCTAGTTCTCATTTTGTTAGCGGATGTGGACAGGTTTTCAGCACCACGTTTTGGGGGATTTTGTTAGTGTGATCTGGCAACCCTGGTCAGCACAAAGCGAGCACGGGACATTGTTTTAGTGAGGCAAGTTATAATTTGCATGCGTGCACATAAAAATGAGTTTTTTCACTCAGCAATGGGCCCAAATGTAGCGCCATAGAGCAGCAGTGAAATGTTATTCCGCACTACGACGTTTAAACTTGCATCTGCAATTAATCCTGGAGCGATTTGTACACCGCAACGATGTGCACTCTGGTTGCTATCGCAGCAGGCTTGACCTCAAATTTAAATCAGTGTTTGTGTGTGTGCTGTGCTTGATGTAAGTCAGACTCGCATCAGAAGCAGGTGGCAGCAGTGATGTAACCAGAAATGAATTAAAAATGAAATGGCAGGTTTTTCTTCCCCTCATCTGTCCTGTGAAATTGGTTAAGTGTTATACAGTAGCAGGAGCAGCCTTATTGTTTAAAATGCAATCTTCCGTATTAATTACACTTTTTATGAAATACATTTATGACAGTGAAAAAAATGGCGAAGATGAAATTAGCTCGTTAATAAAAGTGATAAATTAGACCTCGTATTTCTCCTATTGCAAAAATGATTGATATGACAGGGGGTTTGATTCATTGTCCTCAGAATATAAACCTCCTGAAATCTCATACCAGTTTTGTGTTACTATGTCTCATATTTGTAATGTAATGTGCAAAAATATTAGTATTAGTGTTTATTAAAACATTTTTATTATAGATTTTTTAATTTTAAACATTTCTGATTTTCAAACATAAGTATTCATTTATTTTTGATATTGTTTATCCTGTACAGACTAAGCGGGGGCCTGGAGCCCAGGAGACTTCGGGTACACCATGGACAGGGTGCCAATCCATCGCAGGGCACAGACACACTAACACAGTGAAACAGGAAATGAAACGTTAATGAAAGATTTGCGTAAACCAGAAAAGGAAGCAGTACAGTATATAAGCGAGCACTTTTCAGACAAAAAGCTAAACGGAAGCCGCTGAGTTTTTCACGCCAAAAAGACGCATGTGTGAAAGTCAGCGTCCTCAGAAGGACTGTGTGTGGTTCTGCAGGATGCTCAGTAAAACTTGGTAACTAATTTAATTATAAAACTGCACAAATTCTACCTGAGACGAGACTAAAGGATCCTTAAAGCGTCGTCACACCAAATACTGACTTTATTTCATTAATTGATTTATATGTTTTTTTTTTTGAAGACATCTACATGCCTTTACTTGCACATGCCTAAGACTTCTGCACAGAACTTCTCGGTTTTTCTGTCTGTATTCAGTTGCATAGTAAAATCCTGCTGTTTACACAAACAAACAAACAAACGCTGATTATTTCATAAAGAGAATTTCACAGCTCTCACGCTCTAGTGACCGAGTTAAGCATCGAGCCAGGGGCAATAAAGAGGCAATAAAGTGCACACAGCAGAGGACCACTTGACCCCTCTAAAGTCCCCGTAGTGCTGACACGGTGAAGTGTGTGTCAGGACGTGACAGCTGCAGACAGCTAATCGAAGGCGTGGGTTTAACCATTCTGGAAAAAGCCTGTAATCCTGCGCCTCATCGTTTATCATTTTCTGATATGGGAAAAAAATGACAGAGTAGAAAAGTAAGAAGAGGAATGAGTGTGTGTGTGTGTGTGTGTGTGTGTGTGTGTGTGTGTGTGTGTGTGTGTGTGTGTGTGTGTGTGTGTGTGTTAAAGCGTTGTGAATAACTGCATCATAAATACAACAGAGTTTCTGCTATTTATGTTGTTTTGCGATACAGAGCTGAGAGTTACGATAGGGGTGATGAGTATATAGAGGAGGCATTGAACGCTCATGTGTCATGCGGTGACAGAGGAATAATCAGCAGAGGACAGGCAGATTAGCGATATCACTGTTCTACTGATTGTTTTTCCTGTAACAGCAGTGTTCAGATCAGCAGAGTCAAACTAGCGCAAAGTGATGTTATGGTACAAATCGAGGCTGACACTGGAGACTCCTTCTGTAAATGTTAAATATAGTAATGTACAGCACACCGATTATTGTTTAATTAAAACAACAGGGATTTTTATTGTATTTAAATATCAAAGATAAATGTGAGTGCAGAGATATAAAAGAAAGAAAGAAACAAACAAACAAATAAATACACAAATAGGACAAAGTATGAACAGGACGAGCTACAGATGAGGATGAAAATTTCGGATTTTTAGGCGTATCAATAATTTGCCTTAATTAAACGTTAATTACTTTATTATTAATATATAATAATATATTTTTATATAATTATATAATTTAATCATTGCCTATACCACCTAATACTGGGATGCGGGATGGAGTCTATCCCAGGATACTTAGGGCAGGAGTCGGGGTACACCCTGGATGGGGTGCCAGTCCATCGCAGGGAACACACACACACACACACACACACACACACAATGGTTAATTTGCGAACACCAATCAGCCTAATGGGAGTACCTGAAGAAAATCCACCAAGCTTGGGGAGAACATGCAAACTCCATGCACACAGACCCAGGGTGGGGGATTCGAACCCGGAACCTGGAGGTGCAATGCGACAGTACTAACCACTAAGCCACCAAGCCGTCTGTGTATATACAGTATGTATATAAAAATAGTATTATTCAATCAGTACAGATCATTATCATGAAAGGAGTTGCAACAACTATTGTAAATGTTATTTTCCACATTAAACACACACGTATAAACATTATGACCACCCGCCTAATATTGATTATGCCCCCCCACTCTTTTGCCACCATAGCAGTGATTGTCCTCTTGTCATCCTCTATCCTCATGTCCTCCAGCCATCACAATTCGTCTCCTGTCAAAGTCACTCAAATCCTACACTTTCCCTTTTTTTTCAGCTTCCAACACATCAACATCAGGAGAAAAAAAAAGGTTCTCATGCTGCCTAATACTGTACATCCCACCCACTTCCAGCTGCCATTGTGACGAGATGTTATAACTGCAGCTACTGTGAGACGGGACAGATTGTGATGGTTCAGAGCAGCTCCAGAACTGCAGCTCTTGTGGGATGTTCATAGACACAGACCAAACTGATGAAAAGGTTAATGCTGGTGCGGATAGAAAGGAGTCAGAACACAGTGTGTTAATGTTGTGGGGCAAAAGGGGGACCAGCTCGATATTAGACGTGTGGTCAGAATGTTATGGCTGATATTTTTGGAAAATGTTTATGGCAGATGATCATGTTTTATATATATATATATATATGCAAAATTTGATTATTGTGGCTATTTAATGCACTGGGAGCCATGATGTCTCTCTCTCTCTCTCTCTCACACACACACATACACACACACACACACACACATACACACAAACAGTAATTTAACTCGAGATCAGGTCACATTCTGAAGGCAATACAGAGTCATGCAGAGGCAGACAGAGTTTTCCATCTGTTAGAATAAAGAGGATGAGAGCATGACTGATATGAGTGACATGGAAAAAAGAATCATGGCTCGGGGGGGGGGGGGGGGGAATAAACAAAGAAAAAACAAATCGTTTATGCTCGTAAAGGAATCTCATTTTAAACCCGGGTTCATGGTGTGCGAGTCTGTGGGGAGGGGTGGGGGTGGTTTGGGGGCAGACGATGCCCGTGCCAAGGGAGTTGATGAATAACCCGTGTAAAGTGTGTCCCGAGCACTGAGAATCCCCAGCGCGGAGCTGGGACGACGTTTCCTTTCCATCCTTTGCCAGTTTTCCGTCTCTCTCTCTCTCTGCGGATGCCAGGGGAAGATTACGGCTGTCGAGTGAAATTACACCGCCGTCACCAGGAAGCCATTAAACACCACGCGCCATCTGTGGCCACAAATATTTGCCTTCCGTGGAGGTGATACTCTGAGCCCTGAACAACGTGCTGGACACTAATTAGGCAGGACACCAATACGGGATAATCTTCATCACTGCTTCCTGATTAGTTCATGTGTTAGCATGTGCACAATGCTACAACGGATAATTGTGTAATTCTGCGCATTTTGTAGTGACCATATGGTCCTGGACATCGAGATGATGCG
Organism: Clarias macrocephalus; assembly: GCA_011419295.1. Taxonomy (NCBI): domain Eukaryota; kingdom Metazoa; phylum Chordata; class Actinopteri; order Siluriformes; family Clariidae; genus Clarias; species Clarias macrocephalus. The sequence goes on from JAAGKR010005707.1 coordinate 5,786, forward strand.
CAGAATGTGAATGAAAATTTCCGCAAGCTAACTTTAACTACGAGACCGAGCTAGCTGAGTTACAAACACGTCTATGTATAACTGATATCCATAAAAGTGCACTAGATCTGAGCTTTCTATTAAGTGTTCTCTCACATATGAATGAAGTCTCCTTATAACCGAGCTTATAACAGCAGGTCTGCTTTCACACTGAAGGATTTCGTTTAAATCATGAATCGTGTCACGCTTCTGCACACGGATTTGCATAACGCCAGGCGCTTCTCTGTTTGCTAGGTTTTATTATTTTCTTTCGGTACCAACACTCACACGGTGCAGAACAGCACGTTTTGGACTCGCATTACGTTTGTTTTTTTTTTCATTGCACAGGAAAGCACACAAACGAGGAGCTGATGCTCTCAGCACTCACATTATCATAATGAAATAAAAAATTACACTCCAGTCTCATGATGTCGGGTTTTATATATCAATGAGGTGTTCTGTATTCTCTGCTCAACATAACGACACGCCCCCTCCATCTGGAGACAGGAAGTAACCTGACAACCCGAGCCAATCATGTTACTCAATATGCAGTGCTGAGAATGCACAGCTTCCACCACCTTTTGGCTGAATTAACCCCAAACCATCTGTGTGGTTTGTCAATCTATACAGCAAAGTGTGCTAGAGTTGTGTACACTTCAGTATACTCACAACCAGCGTTTAAAGGGCACCTGTGTGCAAAATACACTGCATCATAGGTTACATAGGCGCAAAAAACATTTAGTCACATTTAGAAACCTATGCAAAGATTTGCACTTAATTAATGTTTGTATTGGCCAGGATTTCAACAAGCCAATCAGATTTTTCTTATTAATGTGACATAATATAAGAATATGCCCCTCCCCCAGCGTGTCCTCGGCTGTTTTCTGGAGGGGCGTGGCTCAGCAGTAGCTATTTACATAGACACTGAAACAGCGATTTTGGAGGAGAAGTGAAACAGAAAAAGCTTTCAGGTGTGAAAAAAAATGCATTATTTGAGTAAGATGTATTACAGCTGGATGGGACCTTTAATATGTTTACTCATTAAAATCAAACTAGGGGTCCAAGCAATTAAGATGAAGAAGGTCTTTAGTCAGGAGGAATGAAGACTATCATGTATTTCCTCTGAGCCACGTGACACCGGCCGACAAACTGCTTGCTCATGCACTGTTGGAAGTGACGTAACACACTCGGGGGACAGCACTACCTGCTCGTTCCACTTGTATGAGCGCACAGACATGATTAGCTAGAGTCACGATTGACAGGAGAGTGCTAGAGTGCCTCCCATCCTTCCCCTCTGAGAGCGCCCGGGCCAATCATCTCTTTCTATTCACCCAGATGTGGGAGAGCGCAGCATCCCGCGGGAATCGAACTCTCGAGCCCCGGATTCTAAGGCGAGCTCGTTACTACTGTCACTTGCGAACACTTTCTTCTTCTGCTTCTTCCTTGGAGGTCTACACACTTTAGAACATTGATTTGCCATAATTCCAAAAGTTCTCTTGGATGTACTGCCACCAACAGACAAAATTTTGATAATGTTGCTCCACAATAACTATTTAATTCATTCAAATTCCTGAATCCTGTGTAGGGTAATAAGTGGCCTGGAAGTCATCACAAGCAGCTTAGAAAACACCCGGGATGGGGTGCCAACCTATCGCAGGGCACAGAGGCACGCACTCAATCATACAATTGCCTTCTGTGCATGCCTTTGGACTGTGGGAAGAAACCACAAATCATGGGAAGAACATACAAACTAGACACACAAACACACACACACACTCAATATGTTTACATGCACAGTTAAGCTGAGGTATGGTTATAACTTGACGAGGGCATTTAATCGGACTACTGTCCTTGCCACAAGCGTGCCAGGAGAATGAATTTATTGACTGAAGTACTGTATGTCAGACTGTGTGTGCTACGATTGGTGGCAATATTTCCCCTTCATGCTTGTTAGTATTGGACCTTCTATTGTGTAAAGCTGCATTGCGACAAGGAAAATTGTGCTATAACTGAAATGAATTGAATTAAATGTAAATGAAGTCAAAAGTGTAGTCAAGGAAGATCTGGAGGAAGAAGGAAAGAAGAAAGAAATGACCAAATGAAGCAACATAGAATGGAAGATAAAAAACATGGAAGGAGGAAGCAAGGATAGAAAAAGTTCTACCAAATAAGTAATTGACCTATTACATCACACTTGAGAACATGGATGACTTCATAGAGACGTTTATTTTACACTGCTGTATACCTGTTTACCTTTTGTATAAATGAAATGCACTTTATGTCTTCTATGTATCAGGAAGCTGGCGACACCACGGTATCTTCACCACTGGCTTCTCGTCTATCCTGATTATGTGTGTGATTGAGTTATTATAGAGGTAAGATTCAAACCCATGACCTTGAAGGTACGAGGCACTAAACACCAACAATCCTGACCCCTTCTGCTCTCCCATCTCTGGCTCGCTGCTGCTGATGGCCCCGTGTGGTCTGCTTGGGATGCGTGTGGTGACAGAGGACGGTTCTACTTGACCATGAAGACGGTCTTGGACTCGGCTGATGCAGACAGCTTGTTCTCTGATGGCTTGTGACTGCAGTCGCTCAATATTTCAGGACTGAAATTTCCCAGAACAGTTTTGTACCTTAGCCTCCAGTAATGAAAATGTTCACCTAAACACCTCTCTTGTTATACTGAACGTTCAGACTCAAAGCACACAGTATGAGTGCAGATCAATCCCCGCTATCTGATATGAGGATGGGTTCGCTGTTGAGTCCGGTTCCTCTCAAGGTTTCTTCCTGTTGACATCTCAGGGAGGTCGTCCTCGACTCGCTCATCAGGGACGATGTGATCATTATAATTTGTGCAAATTTCCTTCCTTCCTTTTTTTCTCTGAACTTATTTCCATAATTTTTTTGATTCTGTGATTTCTTTGTGGAAGTGACTATTGTTAAAAGTGCTATATAAATAAAATAGAATAGAATTGAACTGGACTAACCACGTGAGCCTGTTTCAGATTACCAATCATCCTTTCGTTCACATTAATCACAATTTCACATTTCTCCATATTCCAATGTTTTTTAACAAAATTTGCAACAATTTTACCCAAACTCATTTAGGCAATCTTGAGACTTGAGGGCATTCCTAAATTATTTCTAGTAACAGAGGAATTCAATTATTGCAGCACTGACAACAAACAGAAAGTCGGCATGAATCTGAGCAAACATTCTAGATGCACTTAAGACCACACCCTGGAGATCAGCAAACAGCGCCTGTGGCGAGAGGATGAAAAGAAATGATCCGAATGGCCATTAAAACAAAATAAAAAATATTAATCAACTGATTCATGTCTAAATTGCGAAATCGAACTGCAAGGAAGGGGTCATTACGTGGATGACGCTTGGTGCCTGGACCCCTTTATTGCTCCTTGTGGCTGTAAATGAGGCCATCCTTTCGACAGTTTCCCACAGGCCTAGTCAGACAGCGGTCTAGATCTAGATCAGTGTGGGTTATTTTGGTGTAATCACACCCGAGTAATATGATTAAAGCTTAAAACTTGACGCTGACCTGGAATTCAGGGAAGTGTGCGGTTTAAAATAGTCAATATCACGTTAACAAATTGAATAATCGTGGATTACGACAACCCGCCAGTTACGCCTTTCCTTTCGGAGCTGCTGAAATTTCTCAGTGGAAATTATTCTTTTATTCAATTAGACCAGATCCAGGCGATGTTATTTCCTGACGCTGTTCAAGCGGAAGCTCCGACTACATATTTGAACATAATTGTCTCTTACAGACAGTCGGTCTCGTGTAACAGGTCATCGCTGTCTGGATTTAATCACGTTACAGCAACCTGCCGCTGATGTGTAGCGCGAGGCGTACAGTATCACCTCCATGAGATTTTAACCTAAGATGGAAGGTTAAGGTAAAAAAAAAGAGAGAGAGAATATGAGAACGCACAGCTCATGCATAAAGTGACCATTTTGCAAAAATATACAAGCAAAAAAAAAAATTAAGCCATTAAAACTAGAGAGGAAAGCAGAATGCGTGATCAGAAGGTCAGATCAGATGTAAAACAGGAAGTCTGGTCATCCTGTATTCGAGTCCTGTGTTTAAGTGCTTTCTTCTCTCTCCATTACACAGGCATCTGGTTAATGAAGCAAAAACAGGGAAAGGTAGCAGAAGAATACATTAGCTTGTGCACAAACCTGCTCAGGAGTCTCTCTGTCAATTTCTTTAGCATCCATTTATTTATTTATTTAACAAAGATACGCATAAGACTTCCTGTAGATTTCTCCTGCTTCCTTTAACCCCCCACCCCCCATCTTTTTAAAATCTCGGCACCGTTTTTTTTTTTTTTACGCTTTTCGGCCCAGAAGATGTTAAGATGTGAGGACTGTACCGTGATAGACAGATGAACAAATGCGTATGAGTCAGAGCTCCGTCTGATGGCTCACTGGGGCGCAGATACACCGGAGACGAGAGAGAGACGGAACAGATGGGACGTGAGAAACAAATGATGCAACGGAGGTGCGCGCTGAAGGACGAGTCTGATGCGAGGAAGCGAGATTTGGGACAAACCGCTGAACAATGAGAGCTGTAACAGCGCAGAGCTGCTGGATGGTGATGTAACAACAGGACGCAGGATTTACTGTATATTAATGCGCTGGTTCTGGCTCTCACATGCAGTATAGTAACACGCACATGTAAGGTGGATGCTTTACGTGAACAGATTAAAAATTGTTGATCCTGAGAAGCTTTTTATTTATTAATTTTTTTTATGGAAGGAGTCTCCAGTGTCAGCACTTTCATTCAGTCAATCATCTTCTATACTGCTCATCATATACAGGACTGGAGCTTATCCCAGTAAAGTACACCCTGGACAAGGTGCCAATTCATCACAGGGTACACATGCACAATTTGTTAGCATAACCTGCATGTCTTTGGACTTTGGGAGGAAGCCAGAGTACGTGGAGGAAACCCACCAAGCACGGGCTAGAACCTGCAAACTCAACACACACAGACAGACCCGAGGTGGGAATTGAACCTTCGACCTTGTAGGTGCCAGGTGACAGTGCTACCACCACCCCTGAAGTAACGTGATACGGATTGCTTTGCTCGTGTAGTTGTCCAGTGATTGAAGGATGACCTGGAGGTGTATGAGTCACTCAGGTTTTTGCAAGACCTGGCAACGAAAAGATGTTATTCCCCAAAAGACGAATATCTTTTCCCCTTGATGTATTTTTTTTCATGTCTTATTAGATCTTTTATACACCTTTTTGTTGTCATGTTAATGTAGACACAAGGTTTAGTATCTACTAATTCAAATCAAACCGAGACTTTAAACACAGAATGGTGATGAGGCTCTTAGCTGCATAAATTTTTTTTATATTTTTGCTAGTAACGTGGTTTACGAGTGTTCCGCAAACCGAGCAAAGATTTTTAATAAATTTTTTATCGGAAACCGAGCAAGTATTAGTTTACGAGCGCCGAGTATCATGTATCACGCATGCGACTCTTATTTTGACACCGATCGTCACTCTCTCACTTGGTCTACGAGTGTTTTGGAACACGAGCCCACTTCCGGAACGAATTATGCTCGTAATCCAAGGTTCCACTGTACGTCTGTGAATGTTGATCTCAGCCGAGGTGGTTCGGAGCTCGCTGCACTCGTTCTGTGAACATTCAGCAAGTGGAATGTCTGATCCAGATAACTTGTCGCCAACTTGCGGAAGAGATGCACCTGTGTGTGTGAACTGTACACCCACTCATTCACCAACACCACTTGCACGTTACAAGAACTCGTCGCCCGTTCAGTCCTGACCTCGCTCCAAGACATTTCAACATATTTGGGTGATTAAAGGAGTTCCTGGGAGGCCGGTGTTTCAGACGTGAATCAGACAGTCCGATCATGGCTCAAGTTTCTACCTTGACGGCATCCAAGCACTAGTGACACACTGGGATTAGAGAACGATTGCTTATAGCTGCTATAATATGAATGAAAATGATGCACAGATGGTTAGTGTTGTCTAATTAATCAGCGATGCGACGATCTATAGTGTCGTGTATTAAAGAACGTTTCTGTATCAGATTTTTTCGTTATCTGCGTGTTTCCCCGACATAAAGGGATATCGTGTTGGAATTCAGACCAGCACAGATCCTGAAATAATTTCCCTGAATTCTTCAGTGAAACCGACAATCTTGACGTCTGACACCAAATCGACTTTTTTTTTTTGTTTTTATTTCCTTTCCTCAAACTGAAACTTTCCTCTCATTGATTTTACTCTTCCCTTCTCACTTGGCAGCCGTGCTTTCAAAATGTTCTGCTTTTATTTCCTTTGAATGATGACTCTCTGTTGTGGAGACCCGGGAAAAAAAAAAAAAAAAAAAACCCACTGTCTGCAGAATTGATGATCGCTTTGTAAGTCTAGTGAAGGAGAGGTTTCGCAGCGCGGGATGAGGTCCTGATCTGTGCCGTTACTCGACCTTTTTGACTTTCACTGCTGTATTGTTGCGTGTTACTTTATTTAAAGAATGGATTCGATTTATTTTAAGGGAATAAAGCTGCACCCAATGACCTTTAAGACATGCTTTTAATCCATTTTTCATTCACTTCATTCTGCTTTTATGCCTCTACAAGTCTTAGACTTTACAAAACATCAATTGTAAAGATTTTATTAAATAGACATAATAAAAAAAAATTCAATTATTTTCCTTTAATTAGGAACAAATGCATATGTCAAACCAACAAATCAGTTTAAATGGTGACAGGGTACAACATATTGGCAAGCTAACCTAGCTACCTTGCTAAATGAATATTTATGCATTTTTGTGTAGTTTCACTCTTGAAACGTTTTCTTTCTTTTTTAACATTTTTTTTATCGAGAACCCTAAATCAGTGAGATTTCCCAAGACAATCCTACCGCTTGTAGCTAATGTTGGTAGCTTCTGCAAGTCATGGGTCTGTTGGAAATTAATTAGGTGAGATGAGATCAGATTAGATTAGATTAAACATTATTGGCATTGCGCAAAGTGCATGGACAAAGTTAAAATGAAGCTACCGTCTAGCCAGAGGTGCATAAATGACCTATTTACAATTAATAATAAATGCAAATATAGGGCTATGAGGATACACTTATGTACAGGAAGTATAGTAGTTATTAGAAATAGGATATATTCTGATCACACATCTGATCACCACCGCTACCACTAGGTGAACTGAATAACACTATCAGTTACATGCCTGTAAATTGGTAACAGGATCATGGACACCCAAAGCTCACCCATGCCTGCGGGGACCAAAGGCCAGCCCATGTGGTCCGATCCCACAGAAAAGCCGATCAGCTAAAAATAAGTCCATGCAGGGAACGGGAGAAAGGTACCAGAATACCCAGTGCACCAGCAAACCCAGAACCCAATCTGATCAAGCCCCATCGAGAGGCCCCACCCGGCCACCCACAGCAACCAATGGATCCACTGCCAACGTCCTGGTGCTAGAAGAAGCCACAGTGTCCCCAGAGACGCTGCAGAGACACGTCCTGAGGAAGGGCCAGAGCTGCTCTGGTGGACAAGGGAAACCGACAAAATACTGAACGTAATGTTCCCGGGTTGTAATATTATGTCTGATTGGTGTAAATAATCAGTGACTGACTGGATGTTTCTATTTATTTATTTATTCATTTATTGAAAGCTGAGATACTGCAAACAAAGCATGAACTCTGAAAACTTACACCTTTACCAAAGCACTAACACTGCAGGCTCCTTCCATATGTGTTTCCTTACACGTCCCTCATGAATGAGCTGCTACTCTAGAAACAACATCCAATCAGAACGAGCGCATCCATGCTAACGTCAAAGCAGAGAGGAAACAAATCCACCGGAATACAAACCTCTATTTCTCACTCGCGTTTCGCTGCACTTCAACCTGTCGAGGGTTTCTTGTCTCTTCACTCTTTTTTGTCCCTTTTAATCCACCCGGGCAGGAACCTCGTTTGTGACACAGTCAATTTATCTCAATTTGTCGCGAATGAATTTTCAACAGGGTTCCGTGGCCTGATGGCTCTAATTGCTGTACTCAGTCCCATTACAGAGCTAACGCATGACACCGGCAGCGCCGGCGCCATTAATCACGCGGCAACACAATATCCATTCGGGCTAAACAAACAACAAATGCTAGCACTCGAGCCGCTTTCAGGAGCACTCACGGCAGCATCTGGTCCACTCGTGTTTTATGGCTGAACATCCAACAGAATCTGTACAAACGTCTGCTGAATTTAGATTTATAGCAATTAGTCGTGAAAGCAACCACTTGAAACACGCCGCTGGAGAAAAATCGGACAAACTGTAGGAATTAGCGAGAATTTCTTGTTTAATTTTACGAAGCTGGGTGTTTTATCACTTCATTATGGTCAGTAATTATTCAGGGATGAACACGTGCTCACCTTCTCTACTGTTTCTGAGCAGAACCTGCACAGCCCTGGATAAAATGACCAAAAGGTTCCAGCACGTTCACTGCTGACATCACAGGGACACTTTGAAGAAAATGATTTCCAAATTCCTAAAAATCTGTTCCACATGATTACATTTTTATAACAATATGATTTTCCATGAACCGTAAGAGCCTCTTTAACACATTTTATATGTTTGTGACGTTCCTCACAGGTTCTAGAGCGGCTTTATTTCAAGATTACTTCAAGATTTCAAGCGGTTGTGATGTTCATTTTGAAAACGATCCTTAGGAAGAAGGTATTACAAAGGGCTCCAGTTACTGTATATTGTCTTCGAGATGCCATAAGGTTCTAGATTTTTACAGTCCTACATTGTATATACCTGACAATCTAGTGTAGGTGGCTCTTTCCATGCTGTCCTTAATCTAAATTTTTGACGACTGAGATTTTAGAGTGTAGAAGAAGGTTAATGTTCTAAGGTCATCACAGAACTCATGTCTTTAGCAACAGATCTCTTTAACCAGAGAAATCTGGGCTTGGACTTGACTGCATCCTCTGTGAAGTTTGCTCTGAATAAAAGTGATTACAAAATAGTTTCAAGAAACAAAACCTTTGTATATAACGTGCCTAGGGGCTGGTTCTTACCAAGTTAATATGAACAGTTAAATAGCTTCAGATGTTCAGGTTAGAAATCCAATAAGAGATTAATATTCCAGTGCAGGACACCAAATTACAGATCATACTTCCACAATTTTTAAAAAGTTACATTTGAATGTAAGTTAGCGATTATTCTCTCCTTTTTAAAAGCTCTTTAGGACCACATCACATTCTGTTTCCTTGTGTTTCTCCCGGGTTTCAGATTTAAGGCTTAGCCGCTATACACATTAGCGCTGCTTACTAAGTATCTAAATCAAGTCTCCAAAAATCCCCTCTGATGAATAATTTAAAAAGTTAGCTCTCTTTCTAACCTGTGTGGGTTTTTCTTGCTGCGCCCGGGGCTCCCTTTCTGCAGGAGTCATTCGGTTCCTGCTGCGTTTTGGTGCCGTTTAAAAATGAATAGCTTTCTTAGAAGAAAGAAGAAAGCACAGTGAATTCTGATAGGAAGCTTTGCAGAGTGTGTTGCATGCTAAACAAGGTATACTTTCAGGCCACTTTTCGGAAAAAAATCAGACAACAAAGCTTTAGACTTTTTCATGCGTTTGATTCTGGAATCAGTGAGATGTTCGGAATTCAGATGCTCCAGTTCAGACTGGCCTTATACGGTAGATGTGGCGCCATCATTTTGGTCACATGTCAAAATATCATAATCCTAAATGCCAACTTATAGAAAGTTAATATACTTTTATCTATGGCTTTTTTAAACCTCAAATTTAATTCTGACAGCAGTGTGTAGTAGTATGATGTCATTAGTCGCACCATTGTTGACGCTATCACATGATCGTCAGAAGAGAGGCGCATATTTTCCATGTTGAACTGTGTATATATATTTTATGTATTTGTAAATTCATTTTCAGCCAAGATACATCAGACATTGTGCCATATATGGTTAATATATGTAAACATAAACATACATATTTAATTGCGATTTTTAAAAAGTAACCGTGATTTTTTTCTGAGCTTTATATTTTAAGTATGGAAAGTGTATTTTTTTACAGCGGGATCACCAACTTATTTGCATAAAATTTGTTTTATAGAACCTCTGTTTCAATAGGTTCGATTATACTGTATGGTGCCAATATTTCTGGTCTTGATCATATTAAGTTGATATATTTGGCTTAACAGAGAGGGAGGTTTAGTAGTTGTATTTTTACTGTGTGCTCGACTAGTAATTGAGTAATTTTAATGAAAATCAAACAAACAAAAACACAATACAATTACCTTAATAAAGATCCCTTAGAGAAATAATTCATAAATCCAACGATATAAACAGAATACATGCAAGATATAAGTATATAGCTAATTAACTCATTGGAATTGATGCCATGCTTAATGAAATTATTACTGCATCAGTGTTCTCGTGTGTAATCGTGTGAAATATCATCTGATCTTCGTCTTTATTGCTCGCTGTGGCGTATTAAAACGTACAAACATTTATTTAGTCTAATTTTAGTCTAACTTCTATAAAGGTCTAATTGGCGACATTTTCTTTTCTCTTCTATTAAACACATATAGCACTGCAGTAAAGCTGTGAGCATATTTTCTCTAATTGGTGTAGCTTGTGTATAAAACTATCATTTATTTAGTGTGTTGAGAGAGACAGAGAGAGACTTTGTTTGCTTCACTTTTGCTGTTACATCGACTTAATTCCCCTCTTTTCTTTCTGCTAAGCGTCTGGAAAAAGCCTCGTGCGGTCATTAGGGATTTAAAGATGGTACGATTTTCTGTCACTACTGTTATTAACCTTCTTTATTACTTTTCCTCTTATTCCTGAGCTGCCCCGGAGGAAGTTTTCCGCACTGGAATACCCTCTGTTGCTCTAGGCGGAAAAATTAGCATCGCTTAGCAGATCTTATTTTACAATGTCATTTAGCTGAAATGTGCTTTATGCTAGGCATGCTACCGTCGACCCTGTGGTCATTTGCAGGAGACGTGTACATTTCTCTTCTCAGGTGAAATTGTATTATTATTGGACAATAAGACAATTTATTTGGTCTCTTGCAGTCGCTGTGACAAATGCCAGCTAAGTGACGTAAGCAGTAAAATGATAACTTTCGCATTAGCATTGTTTAGGGCTTAAGGTGGCTAAATTGTGGCTTGGGTGCTAGCATTGTCGCCTTGCACCTCCAGGGTCCTGGGTCGATTCCCACCTCAGGACTGTTTGCATGGAGTTTACATGTTCTCCCTGTGTTTGGTGGGTTCAAGGACATGCAGATTAGGCTAATTGGCACTCCCAAATTTTCCTGTGAATATTTTGTTAGCCTTGATAGGTGCTAACGTAGCCATTCTAGGAATAATTAGCCTGATCGTACAATAGCTAAGCTGTTGTTGGTGGGAGAAAAAAAATTTCAGCACATTTTTGTAGGCAGTATGTACAGTACGCATGCTAGCATTAGCCTTCGAGGATGTTATTGATTGATTAATTGATTGTTATTGCGTTTCGCAGGTGCTACAGTTTATACCACAGCCTAATATATAGTATATATTTTTTACTATAACTTTACTTAGCTATTCATGTCAGTTAGTGCAGGTTGAACAATTTCCCAAGCCTGTGTCATAATAGTAAAAATGCGCGCCATTGGGAATTTGCATCGTTCCTGCAGGGGTGACTGGACAGAGAAAATCTGCTTATTGGGTAATTTACATGGTTTTAAACGTAAAAACATTGAATTGTTTTTTGAAGGTTACGCACTCAGCTTTTTTGAAGATTCCTTGAGGAGCAGAGATTTTTCTCTCTAAGCACTTTTTTATTCAACCCCACACCAAAAACAGCATGAAATAACACAAGACATCATAATTGACACTTTCAGCCATTTTTGGATGAAGAACATCATCATCATCGTCGTCATCATCACTGCAAGTCAATGGCTGAGGCTTAGAGATGTGACAGTGAGTGATTTCTGGACTCGGGGCTACAGAGACGATTTAAAATGAGTGGCGCTGACAGGGGCCCATTATCCGATCTCTTAATCTGGCATCTGAGCAGCACAGTGTCAAAGTGTATTTAGCCCCGCAGTGAGCCAAAGAGTCCAAATTACTAAACTTACTTAAATGCCAAGGCATAAAGTCGATGGCTGTGCATTTAGAGAGGGCACTTAGGCTTGAGAAATAGAGTACGAGATAGAAATAAAGCAAATGCTTCAGGATGTTCTGGAACTCATCAAAAGGACTCATGATGAGTTTTTTTTTTCTTTTTTTCCACACAATCAGTGCTGTAATGATCGAGCAAAGTGAACTCGTTGGAAAAACGAACAGCCTACAGTCATTAATATTCAATGACATCTGATATGTCCGTGTTGTTCCAGCATGTCTTTGTGAGCTCTTTTGTAATTAGCTGCACTTCAAAGTTCTTCGATATCTGTTAAATAAAATATGAAGTGCTAGCAGGAAAAAAAAAAGAAGGGCAAAATAAACTAAACACAGGCACAATTATGTGCTTCGTTCTGAAGGTTAGAACATCCATCACAGTGTGTCGCACCACGACTTCTGTCCTCCTGTGATTCCACCAAGAATCAAGACACAGCATGCATCGGTTTCCTCCTGATCTAACGCTAATAGATGGCTTAACGACTAGCAGTGCTCCCGAAAGATCATCTGCTCAGTCTCGGGGAGCAAGCAGTGAAAGCATTAGAGCATACGCGAGTATAATTTCTGAAACATCATTTATATCAGCGCCGCAGCAGGAATGGAAAGCCAGTAAAGAAGCAGTTTGAGTAGGAAGAAGGAAAGCACAGGCGTTAGGTCTGGTAATGACTTCTCACGCGGTAGTAGCATGTCATTGTCGCGAGCTGACAGGAGGGTTGAGGTGTGAGGCAGTCGGGGTGAAGAGGTGTGTGAGATTCATCTCAATGTGTAATGGTCCGTTAGACAGCAGACCAAACCGAGGACGGTGGATTATTACCGGTCAGCTGTGTGATCATCCCAAAGTCCTTTGCTTGCACTGCTGATTCTGATACACACGGCAGGGTAATGTAGATCAGAGAAAAACACGTCACCGCCGCCATTAGCAAAAACATAGAACATGACACTCCATGAGTATTTACCCTTTTAAGCTTTAAACTATGCAGCACATTTTTGGAGTTGGTAAATGAATGCTCGTTTCATGTGCCATCTCTACCACTCGGTTGAGGTATGATATGCTTAAAAATCTGCGACATGTCATTGTCCCTATAGATACTGTAGTATACTCTTCAATTGCTTTGTAGCATATCAGGAGGAAATAATGTTGTATATTTGTAAATATATTGATACTTTTACCATAACATGTCATCTCAACCTTTGGAGTAAACCTACTGTATACTCTGGTCTGGTTGGAAGAAAAAAAAAAAAAGTTAAAATATGAAAGAATTAATAAAATACTAAAAATGCAAAAAAAGCACATTCCATGGTGTTTTTTTCTTGGTGAGGATGTTAAGTGTTGCACTACTTGCTTTGTAAAGAGACTCAGTTGCATCACCATTTTCTTAAACATGATAATTTAATTTATTATGTTTTATTTTGCCCTCTAGTGCGGTTATGAACACCTCTGGAGGCTTTTATCATAAATCTTTTACAGTCCACAAGATGATATATACTGGATATACATAATCACACCTCTGTTCTAGACTGACATTGGGATATTAATATTTTATTACGATTTACCAGAACATGCTTCTAGGTATTGTAGATTTTATAGTGTTACATTTACTATAGATGTTCTGTTAAATCTAACAGAATGGATAAATGTAATAAATGTTTCATCAGCGCTCAGAAATGAGCATTTTATTTGAGAACTTAGGTGTTGTAAATAAATAAAGAACAGGAAGAGGCTTAAATCAGCGCCTTGTGGGACACCATATGCACTTTTTTTTTTTTTAATTCTGAGGAATTTCAATTGATGTGGACAAATATTAATGCTCTGCCTAGTATTATTTAAACAAGGTAAGAGATCACCAACTAAAGGGTTGTAATATTTATAACACCTGAACACTTTACCTAGCGCTAATGCTTCTGAAAAACAGACTCGATACTTTTAGCTTGGAGGTTGTCATCTTTTAAAAACTCATTTATGCTAAATAAATAGGCAAAAAGGCACCTTTGTATTGAGTTATTTCTAACAATTGTGTCGTGAAAGCTTGAAGCTGAAAAGAGTTTGTATTTTGTTTGATTAAAATGATTGATTTTTATACTTGAACAAATTCCAATAAAAATGTCACCAGCTACTGGCCTGCGATATTTCAGAAGATTATATATTTTTTACGAGGGGCCAAAGCGGGATGTGAATGTGCAGAACAACAGAGCTCCCTTTATTTCTCTATATAATCCCCTGCTACAATAATGCACTTATCCCAGTGTTTCACTAGTGGATGGACACCATCAAGGTACAGTAGAAAGGTTTCTCAGTCAGACTGCCTGCTTCACGTCTGAAACGCTGGACACACAGGACCTCCTTTAATGCCCTAAACATGTGGAAATGGCTTGGAGTGAGGTCAGGACTGGTTAAGAGCTAAGAGTCTCATCACTCTACAGTTCTTGAAGTCTTTTGTAAATGTCAATCGCTTTTACATCTTCATTCACCAGAAATGTAACCACAAGTCCCGATTTAACTTGAACACCTTTAGTGTTTGAAAAAATTTAATGTAACAGATCTGATAAATGTATATATATATATATATATATATATATATATATATATATATATATATATAAATATATAAACAGTTAAATCAGCTGTGTAGGTTT
>JAAGKR010005707.1:20640-46921 GCA_011419295.1 Clarias macrocephalus
GGTCTTCCTTTCCTGGGCCGGTCCGCATGTCAGCCGGTTTCTTTGTAGCGCTTGATGCTTTTTGTGACTGCACTTGGGGACACTTTCAAAGTTTTCCCAATTGTTCCGACTGACTGACCTTCATTTCTTAAAGTAATGATGCCACTCGATTTTTTTTACTTAGCTGCTTTTTTCTTGCCATAATACAAATTCAACCTCTTTGAATGAGAAGGTGTCCAAACTTTTGGTCAGTACTGTATATATATATATATATATATATATATATATATATATATATATATATATATATATAAAACAGAAACAGTTCGATCAGCTGTGTAGGTTTTTAAAAAATGAATGAGTACAGTTCCCGTGGCAGAACATCAATAGCAGCCAAATGCATTTATTTACATAAATTATTCAGGTAAAGTCAGCTGATTGGACTAAAGACTAGCTACAGGGATACAGATGTATATAAACAACAACAAAAAAACACCTGATTGATCCGAGAGGTGTTGTACTGTATGTGATTGCTCTTCCTGGGCAAATGTTGGTTTTTGATCAAATGTGTTAATGTGAAATGCAGCAAAGCAATATACTGTAAGATAAAGCAAAACATAACCACTTTAATTTGTCCTGTTTATTGCATAAAAAAAATAATTTAAATTAATACTTTAGCTAAAATTCATCTTGTAATTTGTATATCTTGGCCCTTATACTGTAGCTCGATCTTTTTAGTTAGCAAACGTTCACATTAGCAAAGCGACAGGCGATGAGGTTTATTTTCTATATAAGTGGACAAAGTAAGAGATTTTTCACTTTGTGCAAATTACAGTAATTATGACATCATTAAGCAACAAAAACTGTAAAAACGGATCTAATGATGCCTCGTTCCGATCCTACATCATGTGTGGTCGCACGGTGGATTCATCTTGCCTTGTTCTCTTCGAGGAACATTTATTCAATGTATATAGAGACATTAGAGAGATAAAAATCGTTCATGAACGATTCGTTCTTTTTGAAAGAGTCTTTAACGTGACTCCGAACAAGTGGTCTCAGTGAGTGAGAGAGAGAGAGAGAGAGAGAGAGAGAGAGAGAGAGAGAGTTCCTTTGTCACGTGACCTCCATAGACGCTATTCACTGCATTACAAAGGGAAAGAATTGAGTGGTTATACTCAATGAGTCATCTTGTCCGAGTCGTTCGTTCTTTTGTCACGTGACTCCCATAGGCACTATGTGGTGCAATAGATTCAAAAGAACAAGCGACTCAGACTAGAAGACTCATGAGAAGAACCGCTCAATTCTGCGTAATGCAGTGCATACCGTCTATGAGGGTCATGTGACAAAATAATAATAATAATAATGATTTGGACCAGAAGATATGAGAGGTGAGCTGTTCATTCTGTTTATCATAATATGTCCTTAGCTGCATTGTAATATTTTCATTACTGGATCTATAGCCAACATTTTGTATGTAGACGTGTTGGGGGTAACTGATGCAACATTTTATATTATTTCTGATCAAAAGTACAAGATGAACTAAACGACACAAAAAAAAAAAAGAGTTCATTTTGAGTCACTAAAATGATGCAAACTTTCCATCACTATCCAGGGGTATCGCAATACAATATTATCATCTGATTTGTATTGCAGTTTTGTAAATAACACAATTATATACTGTACACTATACTCTGATTCAATATTAATTATTTTTTCAGATTTTGCTACAATTCTAAACAGACTTAGCAAATCATTTGCTCCGGCCACACTTGTTATAATAGCTTAGATCACCACCTGCAGGATTATAGAGGAATGGCAACATTTTGCCTCTTCAAATGCAAACATGTACAAATCAAAAAATGTATGTAAAAAAATCTACTTTGGAGTGAATAACAACAGAAAAAAACAAAACAACTGTGAGTCATCACTGACTTGATTTTTACCCCCATATTTAGTAACTAGTATGGCTAGCTTGTTTTGCTATGCTACGCTAATCTTAAAACTAGTGCAAAACTTACTGTAGCATAATTTAGCATGTTAGTTCATTTTCAGTGAACTTATTAACTTTTAAGAGCATTACAATTTTGCCACGCCCACGAATGAGAAGTGGATGGCCCCTCCCTTGTGAATGTAGAGAAGGGTTCAAAGGTTACCCAAGCTACAATGATTGCTAAATTACAACTTTGATGATGGTTAAAAGTGACCCATGAACTCAGTGTCTCACTGTGACTTGTTGATCTTCAACTTAACAGTGACTGAACTCGATGGAAATGCTCACTGTGACCATTTTATATTTATTTATTTTTTTTAGAAAACAGATTAAAATCGAACCGACATCTGGAGAGAAATCTACCTCTGGGACTTGTCTGAACTCCGAGTCAGCAGTGTGTAAAGTCTAATTTTGTAAGATTACAGTTTTTGGGATGGTGCCATTCGAGTGATTGCACAGTCTGCCTCCTGCTACCTTCCATTGCCCCGGAGTTCTTGTCATTCATCAGATCTGCTGCCATCAGGGAGGCGTTTATTTAAGAAATAAACGATGCCTCGTGGACGCATGCCAATAAGAATCTATCTGCATTAGAGAGAGAGAGATATCCCTTTTCATTTGTTCCTCGGTGAGAAATTGAATCGCATGGCTGAGCACGCATCAGATGTCAGAGGGAGAAAAATCGCAGCCAAATCGCTGCAGAATATGAGGGTATAATTCACAGGGTGGTGAGTCAGAGGGAAAAAACGATGCATCTGTCAGTAGACGCGGGGCAAAGTGGGCGTCAGGGGCACCGATGTCATTTCAGTCTGTACGAAACGAGAAGGAAAATATCGATAATGCCACCTCCGTGCTTTCCTTCTGTAACTAATCAAAAGGATCTACAAGGACTGTTGCTATGATCGAGCTGACATGTCAGACAAGAAATGAAAGATTTTTTATTTTTTTTAATTCATATTAGGCCACGGTTTGTTCCATCACATTATAGCGAAACACAATATGAGGCACATAACAGCCTGCTGTGATTAATACCCGATCATATTAGACGCATCCAGAATCTTTTCATGCTCCGGCTCTCCATCGCTTTTGTAATTAGGTCCATGGCCCTGTGCTTCGTATCTTTCCAGTTTGGGGATAAATATCGCATTGAAATTCTACACTTGGGCATTATTCAGACATGATGGATGGATGCGGCGCGGCGCAATCTATTTCTGAGGCGGTGCTGGACTGAGGCTGTAGAAGGGGTGGTATTAATCTGGTCTTGATCACTCCGGTCACTATTGCTGCTACACTTTATGGCCGTAATGAGCCCGAGCTTGTGACTCACTGGGCTGGGAAAATAATCATAAAAAAAGCTTTAATAAGATTGCGAGTTTGTAAAAATAAGTATATTTGAATGCACGGACTGGGGGAAAAAAAAAGTCCTGAATATAGACACTGGCACGTTGTCATTGTTGCCATGGCAACACCACTTTTCCACTTGATCCTCGAGTTGATCGAACACACAGAAACTATTTAATGTGGAATTTGTAACCATTATAAGATACTTCCAGCTATTGCTGTACCGCTACACCAACGGCACCCCTGAATCGTGGATCCTGATTGGTCAGAATCTCTCTGGCAGTGAGGTGTTCATATTAATGCACACTTCCAAAACCTCTCTGGTTTCTATACTAACCTGGCACTCAAAGGGACTTACAGTACTGTTGATGCAGCATGTACGGAAGGAGTCTCCAGTGTCAGTGCTTTCTAAAAGTCTGGGGTAATTCTATAACTTTTAAAAAATAAAGTTTTTGCAGTTTCAAGTAGGAGTTTTATTCTGGATTTTTATTTATTCATTTATTTTGCAAAAAAAAAAATTAGGAAACAAATAAAAAAAAATAAAAAAAAGATGTGGAGTTTTTTTTCTCACGGATATTTCACAACATTATATCAACTATATGTAAATGCAATAAAAAGTATGATGTGGCATTATTTATTATTTAATAAATAAAAATTAAACACTTCATATTATCATTTTATTTTTAAAGAATTAACAAAATCATTATTAAAGAAATAAAACACTTCATATGTACTGTGTTTTGGTGAAGGAATCATACCTCTGCTTCATAACATCGCTTAAAGTCGCTGATTATTTTCTTAAAAACAACAACACCACGCCGAGTGGATGTTGGACGAGAGGGCGTGGCTCACAGTCTCCGCTCTAATTCATCTTAAAGGTGATCTATCAGGTTGAGGACTCAAGGTCTCAAGGTCTTCCACACCAAACTCGCTCATCCTTGTCTTTATGGACCTCGCTTTGTGCACTGGTGCGCAGTCACGTTGGAACAGGAAGATGGCCGTCCCCAAACTGTTCCCACAGCGTTGGGATGATGAAATTGTCCATAATGTCTTGTATGTACGCTGAAGCATTAAGAGTTCCTTTGCTTAGTAAGTAGGTGGCTAGGGAGTAGTGAGTCCAACTCCTGAAAATCAACCCACAACAGTTCCCACATGACTGCGCATCAGTGCACAAAGAAAAGTCCATAAAGACATGGATGAGTGAGCCAGAGCCAAGCTAAAGAAGGCGAGCCAGGCCTTCTCGTCCACCATCAGTGTCCGACCTCGCAAATGCGCTTCTGGAAGAAGGGTCAGAAATTCCCATAAACACACTCCGAAACCTTGTGGAAAGCCTTCACAGAAGAGTTGAAGCTGTTGACATCAGATTAAACCCATATGCATGTGAAGGCAGGCGAGCGAATACTTTTGGTATGATTTGTGTAACTCTAACACTAAACATATTCTAACAGTAAACATAACACATCAGAACCAGTTAACATGACCCGAGAACACTCCTCTTTCTCATTTCTACAAACGCATGACTGAGCCTGATGGAATTCACAGAAACATAAAAAGAAAATTCCCATCACTCCTGCTCGAACTCGCCCGCTATCGGTTTTCCTGTAAACGCTGTCAGACGATTCGTTTAGCGAAACTGCTCTAAATACACACGGCTCGCTACACCCAGCGGCTCGCTTTACTTTATTCTGCCGTTATCTGATCGTGAGAAAGTGTTTGTCGGGATGCGATAAGGACGAGAAGAGCCGGCGTTCAGGAAAGAGAGTCGGACGTGATCGGGCAGAAGCGGCCCGGCTGCTGCAATTTATCCTGATTGGTAAACAGCGGCAGGACTAATCATGTGAGGATATTTCACGCGCCTTTCTGAATTCGCTCTACGTTTGAGCTCACGAGCCGCGTCTCTGATGGAGCTAGTCGCCGTAATTAGAGCCACGGTTAGCTTTGTGCCGCGTACTAGCTTTAGTAGCGATCCCCTGTCTGAAAGCTTTACTCCCTCTCATAGGCTTTTTTTTTTTTTTTTTTTATCAGCTCATTAACAAGGCTTTCATTAGGGTAAAATGAGCGCGCTAGAAGCGGAAAACACAATACGACCCCATTAGCTGGCGACGAGAGACTGAAATATTGGCAGGAAAATGATTCATTTGTGGTTAATTAAGCCAGGGGACGTCTTCTTGCTCCGGCTCTCGGGCAGGGGTGTCGAATTCGGTTTAGATAACGTGTCACGTTACATTTAAGCAAATGTCAAGTGGGCTGAACTGGAAAATTTAGCCTATTTAGGGACCAATAACACATCGACGAGTCTGTTCAAATGTATGGTGGATAAACATTACATTACAATACTTCTGCTGAAGAAGGCTGGACTCCTTCATCCAGGACTACTGTGGACTTACAGAGTCTGTCCGGTTCAGAAACACCACCCGGGCAGAACGGGAGGCTCTCCACAGAGTCATGAAGGTTGCAGAGAGGATCATTGGATCTGAACTGACACTTTATACACACATCAACAACGCTGCAGGGGAAAAAAAGCACAAAGTATCCTCAGGGAAACACACACACCAACCAACTCGCTCTCTGCTCACGTACAGACGCACAACACACAACCTCAGACATGGCAAACCGGACGGTAGAATCATACGCAGAGACACGTTTCTATAACAACGTCTTTCCAGGGACAGACAGACTGATGGCAAAAGACACAAGGAAAGAAAAGAGCATGTCTGCCTCACACCTGTAAACTTTTTATTCCTGTCTGTACAGTACCTGCTGTTATACGGTGCCTTGCAAAAGTATTCACACCCCTTGATCTTTTCAAATGAAAATTTCATTGTGCAGTGGAAGGAAAATGATAAATCTGAAAAGTGCGGCGCGCGTTTATTTTCAGCCCCCTTTGACTCTGATCCCTCTAACTGAAATCCAGTGGAACCGATCGCCCTCATTAGTCCCCTAATTAGTAACGTGACAAAATCTGGAAAAGTTCACGGGGCACAGTAGAAATACTTTTGCACGGCACCGTGTAATCAGTGTATCTGCTATAAAGAAACCTCAGCTGTTATCCTTCACCTTATTTATATATAAGAACAACGTGCAATATGAAAACTGCGATATTAAATATGCAATTAAATATTCAAGAGAAATTTGAAGCAATGCAACAATTCCATATTTGGTGGTCATGTTTAAAATATATACCAACGTACATTATAGTGCTAGATAATGTTTATTACAGCCTGACAACACCCTTCCCGTGTTTATTTCCTGCATTATATGTTTATTCAGCTCTTCTTATCTGTCTTGTTTTTATTTATCTATTTATATATATTTATTTATTTATTTATTCTTTATCACTGACTCCGAGAGCGTCTGCACTAATAATTCCAAAGCACCCGTACTGTCGGTTTGTGTATGAACAGCAAATAAATCTCTGGAATAAAATCTCTCTTTACACTTGCTTGCAATTGATCATAAAGGGGAACTGGTGTGTAAAAATAATTACATTTCCCCTTCTGTACATCATCATCACTTCTCTAGCACTTTCACAAGTCGTGGTCACATGACCTGTCAGTCATTCTGCAATCAGACACGCCCACACATTGTTTTTTTAGAGGTTTTATTGTGAAATAAATGACACTTTCTAGAATCTAAGACACTTGTTTAACGACGGCGCTTCATCACAACCTTTCATTCCTTTCCTTTTTTTTTTAAACTAATGGAAAGCATTTAGCCAGAGGCTTTCAGTGTATTTCTGTCAACTGTTTTTTATTATTTTCTAGTATTGACTGCATAATATATAAGCGCAGTGTGTACTATAGGCATTACGAGGTTGCGTTTCCATGGAAACGGCTAGTTTTCTGAGCTCACGCTCCGTTTTGTCTTAACGTGTTTATGGATGTTAATAAATTAAGGAAATAAATACGCAACTTTTTCCGCACACCTACTGTACTGTCTGTTCATACTTACTTTACTGTAATTCATGGCATATTATATAATATTATATAAACTATAACCCGGCGTGTCCTGTAGGTATGTCGTGTCTGTACAAAAGGAATTTTTTATTATTTTTTTTATCAAACCGCTCTGAGTCATGCGGGACGACGTGAAATTGAGCCGCGCATAAATAAGATTTCGTATTTATTACGACTAACCTAATGTCGTCCAGAAGAAATTAATATCCTGAGATTGTTTCTTATTCTCATTTTCAAGCAATCTGAGATTTTATTTTATTCTTTTTTCATTTACATCCCACACTGTAATATCCTCCATGCACACCGGTGCACCGTCTCATTTTTCTCCCGCATGATGAATAATAACACGAGCCTCTGAGCCTCAGTGACAGGTTTCAGAGGGAAGACTTCGTTCCTGTCCAACTGTCCAACTATAATACTTCTGATCAAAGGCGGCGGAGGATTTCTGCTGAAATGGTTTTACAGTCTCCGAACAAAATGCTTCCCTGAAAGTTCTTTGGATGGTTAATGGTTCTAGATTTGTAAAATGCAAGCAGTGGGTTTGGAGTAGAGACAAAATGTCCATATTCTTTGTGATGAAAACAAGAAAGTATAAACGCCTAAAACACTCTGTGTCATG
Source organism: Clarias macrocephalus (assembly GCA_011419295.1). NCBI lineage: Eukaryota > Metazoa > Chordata > Actinopteri > Siluriformes > Clariidae > Clarias > Clarias macrocephalus. The sequence continues at coordinate 28,523 of JAAGKR010005707.1, forward strand.
ATCTTACAGGAGAATAAACAACAATGAGAGTTTATTAGTTTTATGCCTCTTATACCTGGAGGTGGGACGTCACTGTGTATATGTACGACGTTACTGTACATAAGTACATATTTCATATTTACTTGGGCAGTTAAATGTAGATTGTTTTGTTTTGTTTTGTTTTTACTCTGTACTTTCTACTCCACTACATTTCGCATGCATTTCTGTAGTATTTGAAGTTGGAATTCTGCCACCTGCTGACTGTTATGCATAAGTGCGCATATCGCATTAGCTTTGAGACATACTGTACCTAAAAACGTAACAGCTGTTTCAAATCAGACATGGAGCTGGTTGCAGTTGGTGACAAAAATAACACGTTCACAATCAGAAAGACTAAACGCTTCTGTGAGCTAATACAAGCCATGGACTTTTAATACATAAATAATTCTGAAGGTGAGTGTTTTTATATTTTTACTCAAGTACACTTCACCAATATTTGCCCTAAGAATCTCTACTGTTACTCAAGTATAGGATTTGTGTTCTTTGCCCATCTCTGCTTACACCACAGCAATTCACCAGTGATTCTTCACACACTACAGGCAATTTGTGTGTCAAAAAGCATCATGGACAACGAGACGAGGATCGAACCCAGATCCTGGAGGTGCAAGGCGACAGAGCTAACCACTACACCACCGTGCCGCCCCAGTGAATACACTGGTGTTCATTTACAAATACTGTATGTTTTATCCACTTAGCGTTACAATTACGGTTGTGGAGACATTTATAAGTAACAGTTCACTCACCAGCCTCTCTTTTCCCTCTTGAAAGAAAATAAAACAAATTAAAACACAACTTATCATGTCACCATTAAACACAAATTTCTGTTAAAAATAAATAAATAGATCTATGTTGAAATGTACCAACTGCTGACACTGGAGACTAATTTCTTACAAGTTAAATCAACATAATTAATAAGCCTTACCAAAAATGTCCTCACGTATGAGCTGATACTATAGAAGCGGTAATATATTATAACAAGTCCATCCGATGGTGACCGTTGTGTTTATTCCCATACTGTACCCCTCCGGTCAACATGCTCACGCTACGGGGAATTTGGGAACGCCAATTCCCCTAATCTGCATGTCTTTGGACTGTGGGAGGAAACCAGAGTACCTGAAGGAAACCCAACACGTGAACTCCACGCTCACAGACCCGACGTGGGAATCAAACCCAGGACCTGGAGGTGCAGGGTGACAGTGCTAACCACTAAGCCACCATTATTAGTAGCCTTCATAACTAGTGCATCAATGTAACCCTGTTATTTGCTTCTCCTGTTAAAGGAAATTAATCAACACATTATCCAGACTTCATCAACTCCGCGCCGTAGTTATTATTAGTTTGGAGAGACGTTTCCAGACCATAAAAACTATCACAACCCCACCAATCAACGGTTTGACAGTATAGCTCGTTAGCACGAGCGGGCCAAGCTCTGCATCCTGCAGTGACTACCTGCTGTGACTCCGCCCCCTTTACCGCTGTAGTCAGGCTGCTGAGCTGAGAAAGCAATCTTTTGAAGTTTTCACGCTCACGTGTTGATTATTTCACAAACGTCTCGTTCTTTTTCACCCCTGCACCTGCGTGAAGGTTGAAATGAAAGCAGGACCGAGCTCTTCTCAACATCGTTTTCTCTTTACACGGTCATGACACGCACTCAAAGCTGCAAGCTTTTTTGATCCTCTACCACTTCACATGTCTTAACCCCAGCCATCATTGTCTGTAATCAGTGGAGGTGGAGAGAAGCAGCCGGGAATATCTGCGTGTTTTTAAACCTCGGCTCGGCTCAGAAGCTCACAGCTCATGGCTCGATGAAATGACACGGAGAAGTCGATCATGATGATGATGACGAAGATGATGATCATGATGATGATCATGATGATGATGATGATGATGATGATGATACGTGCTATAGAAGCCTTGAAAGAAAGAAATGGAGACAATTACATAGAACCTTACATTCAGGGCAACACACGCGGGGGCATTCTTTAAAACCTCAGCCATAGTGAGGGATTTGATACTGTATGCTTGTACTGCAAATTAGTGCAAATGTTTGTACCCCCATGCTTTATGAGGGAAAAGAAAGCATACATCCAGTCACACATCTTGTATAAATACTAATTTAACTACACATTCAAAAATGCTGGGTTGTTTTTACTACCCAAACGATGGGTTGCCTCTTTTTGGTCATTTTTCTGGGTTATTTACAGTGAGTTGGGTACTTAATGTTTAGCCCAGCTTGCTGGGTTGGAGTTGGGTTAGCTAGTAACAGCTAACATCACAGACAGGACCGCCCCTCCCCCGAAGTTCACCGGTGTATTCAGTGGCTGTGTCAGCTTCGTGTCTTTTTTAAAAATTTATTACTGTTATCGTGTTAACGTTACACTCAAACTTTCAGCCTGGTCTGTGCTATAGCAGCTAGTTTATCTGACAATGGCGGCTAGCGAGCCAAACCAAAGAACCAAACCTGTGTATGAAAGAAACTTAAAAAATGTCTGAGCTTTTTATCTTCCTTTGTAGATGCTTGCAGTGTGTATGAAGATGGTGAAGTGATGAATGAAAGCTAAACTGTTAACTGTAGTGCCAGCATGATGATAGCATTTAGCTAGGTTGTTAGTGTTAGCAACCACATTAACATTAGAACTTTATTAATCTCAGTGCTTGAGACAATAAAAAGCTGATGTGTTACAAAACACGAATCTTCTTACAAATACGCAGACTAGTCAATCCTCTCGATTTCTCCATAAACTTTTACTTTCTTTCATTTCTTTCTTTCTAAGTTTGGAACCGACACTGTGGAATATCTCCAGCTGGCTGAAGTGTCCAGGCCGAACCCCTACATCCTGATGTTGGGAGATGATGACCAGCGCTGCTCTCAGGCATTAGTGCTTCTGAGTAATAGTATCGTAATGATGTCACTGTCGAACTTGTTTTGTATTATCTGATCTTGTGCTTTTGAAAAATAAATATAAATATTTTTTGTAATAGGTGAGTATATCTTAGGAATTTAACTGTTTAAACTGTTTTACCCATAGACATGTAAAACGTAAAAATAATAATAACCTATTTGTGAGGTAGAATTAACCCAGCGTTCCAGTTAATAGAATGGGTAGAGTAGAATAGTTCTGGGTAGAACATTTGACCAATTTATGTGGTAGAATTGACCCGGCATTATAGTTAAATATGACCCAGCATTTGGATGGAATATTTTACCCATCTTGCTGGGTTAAACAAAAAACCCATGTTGCTAAGTTAAATGAACCCAGCATGTAATTGGTCCAATATTTACCCAGCAGCCGGGTTAAAAACAACCCAGTTTGGTATTTTTAGGGTGTAGTATTCTAAAGGATTGTACACATAAATAAGTACATTTTGTTGTTCAATTTAAACTGCAATCAATCAGTCGATCAAATCTGCCAGATTTAGAAGAGGTTTTCTGATTTTGCTTTGAACGATCCTCACCTTAGTAAGCATTTTCACAGCGCAGCTGATTCCCCAGTAACCAGGCGTATAAAACTCCATAAAAGATAAAGCTCACAGAGAGCTGAAAGACAAAGTGATGACTAAATGGTAAAATCTTAGTGTGCGATAAATCTTCCAGTAATTCCAGTCACTGCCCAGCCATTGCAGCTACCGCAGACACATATTGACTATTTCTCTTCTCAGGGAGCGCCATTACTTTTGTCCCAGTTAAATGGCCAGTCTTGTACATTTGTTTAGGATCATTTACTTGCTAGTCATTAATATCAAACGATTGAGTTTCACAGAGCGTTCTGAATAAATAGTCGATTCAAACTTCACCCAGATGTGAAGTTAAATTCTGCTTTGTTGTAAAGCCAGCGTGTCTCAGCGTGTCGTGTCAGAGTCACGCTTGGACGTGAACACACAACCACAAGGACTTAGCGCAGTGGTCTTTGAGCTAAGACAGTGCAGCCGTCCGTGTGATTGATGAATCGGCCGCTGAGGACGCTGACGCCTGCCAGGACGTACATTAATCACCGACTTGACCTGGCTGATAGCCAAAATCAGGGCCACGGGCTTGGACTTGTCCACACCAGCAGGTTTGTGTCAACCTAACAAGACAGACCGGCAATCAATGAGTTTGGTGGCATGTCAGGTCCCGTGGTCAGTCCAAGCTCTGCATTTAGAGCTGGAGTTCTTCCAGAGGGACGCTTGCGGTGAGCGTGATGAGCTTGTACTTTGGGCAATGTGAAAAGAGCACAAGAGAATCTTCAGTAATAGGTTTATCTATCTAGCTACAAACCATTAATGAATTTAAATACAACAATGCAAATCTCATATAAATATAAATTTCCTGAAATTATTATTAAGTAAAATTTCAGATCTGTCATCCCACCAGTGCACTGATGTCTTTATATAAAAACAAATAAAATAGCCACCGAGAGGCAGAGTTGTGCAGTGGTGAGCACTGTGGCCTCGCACCTCCAGGGTTGAGGGTTTGAGTCCTGCGCTCGCGTCTGTGTGCATGGAGTTTGTGTGTTCTCCCCGTGCTTGTTGGGTTCCACCAAACTGGTGGATTTGTGACCTATAATGTAAGAAATGTCTAAAGCCTTAACGGGGTGAAGAACCGCATTTAGTACCTGGGTCAGTGCTAGCATTAGTACCTCAAGGAGCTGATAAGTTTTTTTATGCTTTAATATTTTATGTTTAAATACTCCCCTCTCTCTCTTCAGTTCAATTACATTTTATTAGTATAACGCTTTTAACAATTGTCATTGTTGCAAAGCAGCTTTACACAACCAAATGAAAATATGAAAGTTTGTATAAAATGTGAATGTGTATGAATCAAATGATCAGATTGTCCCGGACTAAGAACCATATACTGTATGGTAACTTCATTGACCTTCTTCTTCTTTGTCTTTCGGCTGTTCCCTTTCGGGGGTCGCCGCAGCGAATCATCTGCCTCCATCTAACTCTGTCCTCTGGCTCCTCTTCTCTCACACCAACTAACTTCATGTCTTCTCTCACTGCATCCATAAATCTCCTCTTTGGTCTTCCTCTAGACCTCCTGTTTGGCAGTTCCAACCTCAGCATCCCTTTACCAATATATTCAGAATCTCTCCTCTAAACACGTCCAAACCACCTCAGTCTGGCCTCTCTGACTTTATCTTCAAAACATCTAACATGGCAAGTCCCTCTGATGGACTCATTCTTGATCCTGTCCATCCTTGTTACTCCCAAAGAGAACCTCAACACCTTCATCTCCGCTACCTCCAGCTCTGCCTCCTGTCTTTTCTTCAGTGTCGCTGTCTCTAAGCTGTAGAGCATCGCTGGTCTCACCACTGTCTTGTACACCTTTCCTTTCATTCTCACTGATATCACACAACACGCCTCTTCACCTCCTTTCCACATTCTCCATTGTTCTGGACCGTTGACCCTAAGGACTTAAAGTCCTGCACCTTCTTTACCTCTGCTCCCTGTAGCCTTGATTTTCAAAAAACATCACAAACATAAAACTAAAATAATAATTATACACCTGGAAAAGGTCTTAATATTTCCAAGTATTTCAATACGTGCCTTAAAAAGAGATAAAGACCAAGTAATAAATAAGCCCAAAGAAAAAGACCTTTACAACCGTTACCCCATTTTTTACTTTCTATGGAACCCTGCTGATTTGAAAAAATATATATTACATGAAAATTCACATCTCCCAGGCAACCACAATACCACGGTCTTTAAAAAAAAAATTCAACCAAAACAAAAACAACTAAAAGCAAACTAGGTTACTGGAGCGTAGTCATCAAGAGATGCCTGGAAGTCTATACCATTAACTCTTCCTTTGCACTGATGAGATCATCCATTTCTTCAATTCCAATCATTACAGAAATCAAGCCCTTGGCCAGGCCACCATTATTCACCGATAAAAGGTCTCAGTGAAGCTCGTCTTTCCCCGATCTTGAGCTGAACGCATGCGTTTCTCGTGATTGTTTAACGCTTGTATTGATTCTCAGGATCAGATACTTATCTCGTGGTTTAGTGTTTTCAGCTGGCTCGCTTTTTGAAATCACACCAGTGCAGTACACCACTTACCAAATTTCCAAATGTCATCAGTAATGATCCAGATTATATTATCGGGCATATATCATAGCAACAGTGATGTTCTAGCTGTGTAAAATAATGCGGTTAACATGCGTAGACTTGATAATTATGTTTGCTTTGTACTGATACAATGGTTTGCAATTAGTCCAGGCTATCAGCGGTTTAATTCACGTAATTATTCAGGTGGGGAAGTCATTAAAGACTAATTATCATTTTAATTCTAATTGACACCCACACGTCATACGCTTTCTATTTTATATGCTTATGTAAGTGCCGTATATTTTGGGTTTTGGGACAAAGTAAACAGAAGATAATGGCTTCAAGGTAAAGTACATTAATGTACATAATTAAACACCCAGAAAGATTTTATATAGCCGACCTTGGCATAGACCGAAGTAATGCATTTTCCCAAGGTTCCTCTGGACCATGAAGACCACATACCAATGAAATACTCTCTCCCTCTGGACCAGATTGATGTTCCCACCTTTATAGTTCCACTCTATGGGAGACAATTTTTTTGACATTTATACACAAGGGAATATTTTAGCAGGTCACCTTGATCGTCTCTCAGTAATGTCTGGCCAATGAAACTTCCCTCAGAGGAGCTTCGAGACCAGCCCTGGTGCTGGAGTTTGGTACTAGTTTGATGGAACAATTAAAATGTATGCACATCATTGAGGACATTCTGGGAGGTTCTGGATCACCTGAAGTGTCTGCAGCTCCTGTTGTAGCGCTCCGTGGGATGACTAAACTGTCAATTAGGCCTTGTGTTATATATACCAGGTGGTAGTTAAGAACTTGACCATACAGTAGCAGTCCAGATATGTTCCTGAGGCTTCTTTGATACTTTAAGAAATTAGTAAAAATGCCTGAGATTTAAGTGATGGGATACTGGCCGAGTTTTCAAAGGATTATTTGATACGATCTTGATCTATTTTTAATGGATCAGAGAAATGAATTATGAAGTTAGGCCATTGATCTATCTTTCAGCGGCTTAATTAATTAATTGGATCCCGAGGCTTTATCATTGATGTGCTGGTCCATATTCCAGAGCCTTTATTACTGAGGCTTTGGATAATTGTTCAGTCCAGTTTCATGAATTGGAACTTGGTCCACATTCCAGATGTTTTATTGTTGCCCCATCACTTTATGTTTAAGAGGTGTCATTAATTACTGTAGGTGTTGATCCATAAACAGAGGCTTCATTGATGGGGTCTTCGTCTGGATGCCTCATTGATGAGGGGTTGTTCCATGTTCCAGAGGCTTACTGGCCTTTGTTTCAAAGGAATCTTCGATGCAGTTTTGGTTCAGATGCTTCATTGATGAGTCCTCCCAGAGATTTGGTTAATGAGTCACTGGTCCATTTCTCAGAGGCTTTATTAGTGTCACAGTGGTGCATATTCCAGGAGCTTCTTTGGTGAGACTTAATGGATGGGCATTGCTCAACCCAAAGACCATTACTAATCCCTCCTATTGCCCTGAGGTGCTGAAGAAATTTCTCTACCCCTGATTCTAAATGAACGTTTAGGCTTAGTAGAAGTGTGGCCTGGAACAGACCTTGGATCTTTGTATTTGCCTAGTAGAGTAGAAGGCAAGAATGGCAACGTGCAGCATTAATCACTGCCTTACTCATTACTCAGTAGTCAACACAAGACTTCTGACTGCTGTACGTCTTTTTAACAACTACAACAAATACAAAAATCCTTCCTGAAGCCCTTTTTTCATTGGTTTCCTAGACCAGGACTAGGAAGGTACGTATAGTCCCATGGTTATTAACCAGTAGCTTGAACTTATCGATCAGTCCTTGTAATATTGTGTCTGTTCTATGACTTCTGATTTATATGTTGGGATACTGGTGCTGAAAGGATGGGATCTGGGGAAACCAGTAGTAGTGGAGCAGAAGCATGGGATCTAAGTAGATATCTGAGTTAAGGTTTGTCTTCATTTAATGTAAAATATGTCAGGGTCTAAGAATACTACCGAGACACTGATACAGAATATTCTCAAATGAAGCAGTTAGTATGTTCCTGCTGTGCACTTAAAGAAAACGTGTTAATCAGAAACAGGATATTTATAGGCATAACCATGATGTTAGCCATTTAGTTTTTGTAAAATGTGTTCAAATGTTATTTATAGCTTCGCACACAGCAGTGGTCTAGATGTCACAGATGTAACACCCGTCAAGTGATAAGTGTTATAGGTTTTGCGAGGCTTAAAGACGGCAAAGAACACATTGTGCACTCATGTGTGACGTCTCGGTGGTTAAACATAGAAATGTCAGAGATGTGTGAGGAGGAATAAAGCGGAGAGATGAAGACGGTAATTGCGCAGAGTATAAGCCGTCTCCTTGGACTTGGAAGCATGGAACCGTTTAATGAACGTGAGGAAAGGAGCGCACTTAGAAGGTAAATAGATGCACAGGCCACCGTCAGCGGCCGCTTCTTGTTTGGATAATACATCCTCCTTTGACTGATCAATAATGAGAATGCAATTCATCCATCAAGACTCCTTCAGGCAGGTCAGCTCCCTGGAGGAAGGCATCCTCGGGCATGCGTTTAGATCCAATAGCACGGGTTGATGCGATGTTATAGAGCAGCGTGTTTGAATTCCGGAGGAGTTGACTGGTTTTATAGAGCAGCAGCTATAAATCAAATGTTAACATGAAGGTGATCGTCATTGCTCAGTGCTCATTTGGGACGGATTACATAAGTTTTAAATTAATTTTTTTTTTTATCTATTAAGTCTTAAGTGGTAACATTTTGATTAGACATTTTGAAATTCGCTGCACGATATGTACATAGCATTTCGTTCACTGCATATTTTCTAAAGGCATGAAAAAAATCCTTGCATCATCACTGGAACAGGATCCGGGTTTGGTGTCCGGACCGAGAGGAAATCTGTGACCTTTCCGAGCATTTTGTCAACCGCGGCAAAACAAATTTAAAACGCAACATACATCTATGCATGATGAATTCAGCTCTTGATCCTTGCTCCTCGCTCACACAATAATACACCATAGCCTCCCGTTCATCTTCAGCACTAAGTGCTCGCCTCTGGTCAAATGGTCCATTACTCTAGCTGGCCCTTTCAGCACCCCTTCATTACCTGCTTTATCCAATTGGACCCGATCCAGCCGCCTGCGCTGTGCCAAGGTCACATGGCTAATGCAGTTTATCCGTCCTCGCTGCAACTTTGCAAAATAAAAGGAATAAATAAATAAATAAATGTCACTATAAACTTGCACATTCAACTGATTTGTGCTAAAGCACCAAAGATCTTATGCTTTAGGCGCAGCGATTTTCCCTGGCTAGGTCAAAACAGGCCATTTTCTGCTCTGGCTTGTGGCGTAAAGTTGCTGGAGTGTCGCAAATAGTTCAAGGTTGTTAAATACGAGAATGAAAAAGGAACTGGGTGGATTTACTCACTTTATTGGCTCGCTTATGAATTTATGATTTGTCCACCCTGGAGTTTAGAACTTCTAGCTGTTTCTCACAGATTAATTGGATGTTTCTGTGAGCAAACCCCCATGAGACACATACCAAAAACTTTTTAAAGGCGACCTATTATGCAAAACTCACTTTTTAGTCATGTTTTGACATTCACAAGAGTTTCCAGTGTGTGTGTGTGTGTGTGTGTGTGTGTGTGTGTGTGTGTGTGTGCAAAAAGAAATCACTGCTTTTTGTCCTTTTTCCATGTTTGGCTGTAGTTTAAACAAGCCAAGTAGATTTCTCTCCTATTGTGACATCACAGAAGAGGTGCCCTTATCCGTGGCTTGTTGGTTGTTCAGATGTGCTGTTCTCTGGAGGGGCGTGGCCTATCAGTATCTCATTTGACTAGATTTGAAATGGTGTGTTTGGAGGAGGAGTGTAATGATTACAGGTTGAAGTATGAAATAAGGGTACAAAGTTGCCATTTCTCGATCTAGATTTTGCGGGTAGGTTTTCTGAAACTATTTGCACATGTGGTGTAAGCAGATCATAAATTTTAGATTTCAGCACCACTTTGCTTCTTAACCCTTAGGTGTCGACGGACGATGCCAATCGTTTTTTTTTTTTAATTATATTGTAGCAACCCAGAAAAAATATATGTACACACACAGTAAACGGTTTTCTTTCCAAAATAAATGTTTGTTATTAAATTAATGTAAAAAAAAAAAAAAAAACCACAGACGCATGTCAGCTTCTTGTCTCCACGCGAGTTGGAGCCCCGCCCCCCGCTCCATTCACCCCGCACCTCGCGCTCCATTCACATGCAAGATTTACATGCAAACGGCTCTATTCAGATGTAAGTAAACGCTGATTGCTGTGTTGTTTGGGGGGTGATGTGCTGATGCATGTCTGTGTCCAACAGAACAGGAAGGGCTTGAATGAAGGAACAAAAACAATTGTTTTTACGTAAGTATTCTTATATGCATGTAAGAATCTCTCCATGATGAAATGACTTGTATTGACTCGCATGAATCCACACGAAGCGCTTCAGTTTCAAATAATCGTTCAACGCTGAACACAAACAGCAAAAAAGCATAATAATCAGAAAAAAACCAACTAAACGGATTACACAGCGCTGCTTGCTAACGAAAGCTAACATAAGGCGAGGATTCCCCGCGTGGTCGAGCGCACCGGGCCGGGTTTGTGTTTGCGGATGAACTCGTGCGACTCGATCTTGTTAATTGTAAATGACAGCCAGCGGTTTTAGCGACTTCTCAAAGCAATTAGAGCCCGAGCTCGGCCGGATCTGCCGGAACAGAAGCCACACGAGTCCGGCGGTGGCCGTTTTTACAGGCCGCCGCGGTTTACTTCCACGGCTATGTTCTGTGTCATTAGCGGAGCGGCTGCAGCCTGGTCCTGATTGAACATTTTCATACAGATTGTTTGCTTTATGACAGAACTAAAAAAAGATGGCATGAATAAAGAGCTTTCATTGCGTTTCGGTTTGACAAATTCATTGTCTTTATGGAATTTCATACAGCACACCGCCTGCTGTTATGAAACGGCATATGAAAGTTGTATAACATGATTTCCAGCACCATGTTTTGATAACCGTGAAAGAATGAGTTTTATATAAAGCAATCCATTCACTCAGGGAGCGCCGGCTCCTCGATATCAGTCCCAGCTTCAGTTCTCTCGCTGATTAATTTTGGGTGAAGAAGGTGAGGAAGAATATAAAAGACTGATTAGTAGATTTTAATCAAAGGTGATGAGAGATTACAATTTTATTTCACCTGCGAGCTTTTAAGGAAAAATAAATGAACATGCATAAATCAATAATACTGACAAATGGGATGTGATTGTTCTCCTATTAAAAGACTTTCTCGCTTTCTCTCTCTCTGTCTGCTAATGAAGGCTAATGCATGCATCCTCAGAGACGCATGAAGCCAGCCATCTGCATCTTTTCAAAATGCTGCATCATGGAGAAGAGCAAAACCCTCAGAGGCAAGAGCTTCGCACTCTTCCACATACACAAGCTCACACATGAGCCCCTCGGCCTCGGGCAGCACGGACAGATTTCCTCGCTTGGACTCCTTCCCTCATATGGCTGTGACATCATCGGGGTTTGATATTTCATATGAAATAATAATAATAATAAAAATAATAATGTTAAAAAATAGGGCCTCCGAGTGGCGCAGTGGTAAAGCGCTCGCCCTATCATCCGGAGATCGCTGGTTCGAATCCCGGGTGATGCTGTAACCTCTCGCAGCCGGAGGTCTAGAGGGAGCTGATTGGCCGAGCTCTCTCAGAGGGGAGGGATGAGAGGTACTTAGTGCTCCCACATTAATCACGGCTCTACAGCCAGTCAGGGGCGTCTGTGAGCTCACGCGACAGAGGGAGCGGATAGCGCCGTCCTCCGAGTGTGTGACTCCGCCCCCAACGGTGCGCGAGCGACCGGTTCGAAAAGATGCGGTCGGCTGGCGTCACATGGTTCGGAGGAAACACGTGATAGTCTTCGCCCCTCCCGGCTGAGTGGTAGTAGTAGCCTTAATGTGGAGCCCCCTAGTGACGGGGAGGAATTGTACACGACTAAATTAGGGAGAAAATCTGGGAAATAAATAAATAAATAAATAAATAATAATTCTCAATATATGGCCTGTGATGGGCGTCTCCCTGGCTTAGGATGGGATCCAGGCCTCCTGGTACCATGTACAGTACAGGATACTGAAGGTTGCATAGAAAATGACTGAGAGAGGTTTCACAATATATTCATACAAACAGTGTTTGATCTTTTCATGTAAACTTTATTTAGACTTTAAACCGACGGCCGAAACGTGGTATCGGTGCTAAAAAGTGTCACAAGTGTTATGAAAAAAAAGTGTTATACATTATGATCATAACACTTAATGCTTCTTATTCTCGGATCCACGCTTCGTTTTTTGTAAATATGCATAAACATTTATATTTTTGTCAGATAAAAAGAAACGCATTTGGTAAATTTCATGCCCTTTTACGTAATCTATGTAACATCATATAACACAATAAATAAATAAATAAATAAATAAATAAATAAATAAATAAAATCATGTTTTGGCCAAGAGCTCATCACTTCTGCAGATTTCCCTTAAAAGGCCATCAATGAATCAATGTGGCTTAGGAATGGCGTAGAGTTGGTTGGATAAATTATCAAGAGGATAAAAGCTTGTAGTCACGTTTTTATTGTAATAGTAACTCACATCATAGCCAGTTACTGAATATTGTCTCATTTTATGTGTTAATTTGGCAAATAATGTTTTTTTTTTCCAAAGTAACTTAAATGTGTATCTCAGTACGCTCTGTTCCAAAATATCATCATTTGTAGCTAAAATAAGTAAATAAATAAACTTTTATCCCAGAGCCACCAGTAATGACATCGTGCTCGTCATCTCGCGGGTCAGAAGCTCTATTATACATAAGTCGTGTTTTCTTAGCTGCATTGCATCCTGGGCCTCCCATCAGCACCAGCATTTCCATATCTGTGATGTTGGATTCATCCTTGACAATTAAGCATCGTTGAGAAATCTCCCATCGAAAGCCGTTGTGACTTCATTAACAATAACAACGTGACGTCCGTGCGACACTGAATAGCTGGAGGATTAACGATCGGCAAAAAATAACACAACAATGACCAAATTATCAGCGGAATCTTTAAAGACAGGGGTGTCAGGGTGGAGTTGGTGCTCAGGAGCGGCCAGTACGGCAGAGACGGAGGTGACGAAAAGCTCCTGGCAAAAATTCTACTTGTATATTCGTATAATTCTATAGATATATTCATGCCAGGCTGTTCAATATGGAAATGTCAGAGACGTGTGAGGAGGAAGAGAGGAGAGAGATAAAGATAATAATCACGTAGGATGTAAGCCATATGCTGCTACACGGCAGCACGGAACAATTTAGTGAACGCGCGGAGTGAAGACGCGCACGTGACGGACCAGTAACGTGAGCGCACTTCATCTGTCGTCACGCGGTTAAAAATATTCCGCTGGAGGAATAATGAGACGTGCGTTCCAGACTAATAGCGTGAACGTGTGGCAGCCTGGACCGTCGTCGAGGGAGGTTTTAATTGCAGACAGACGTTTTTATTCTCAGACGCGGCCATTCGGGGTCCATCTCCGAGCGCTGGAGCGGAATAAGAGAAGTTATCCTAAGTGGACTTTTTTACTTATTATGATAATGTAATGAACTTTGAATGACAAAATCATCGATTTCTGCCAATTATTAACTCGCCTGCGTTTGTTGTTTCTGCTTCAACGCGGGGAGCCGAATGATAATCAGCTCCAATAAGAGCTACGACATTTGATCAGTTACGAGTAATCCGATCCGGTTCGAGCGACCGCCGTCAGATCTGGCAGACGAAAGGATCAGGAAGAATTCGGATCACGGAAGTGCTCTTTCCATCTTCTTGTGTAACTTGACATTTTCATAATATCTCGTGCATAATTTGGTCACGGAGTAAAACTCATATCGTAGATGAGACGGGATGGAAAAAAAACAAAAAAAGGACAGAGGACAGAATTTTATCAGTGACGGTCAGATTGCTACCTGTTATTATATCTTCTGCATTCTGATTGGTCGGAAGGTGCTAATTAGTTTTCCATAAGAACATCTTTTACAGTGGCAACGAGTGTTTAAAAATTGCACATAATGTTGTGATATGGTGAGGCTTCCTGTAAGAAGACAGAAGGAGTCTCCAGTGTCAGTCTTCAGGATAGAGGTGTGGCTTATCTATCTATCTATCTACCTGTCTATCTGTCTGTCTGTCTGTCTGTCTGTCTGTCTATCTGTCTGTCTAATTGTTTATTCATTTAGCATTTTTAAAAAGGTCCCTGTACGGAAAAAAAAAAAAAATTGAGAATGCCTTAGTGGATGAAGTTAATAATAAACATAGAAACCAATCAATCAGTCAATAAAACCACTGTACAAGTAAAAACTCCGATAAAGATAAAAGTCGAGCACGTTAGTTAAGCCTTGATGTGAGTGATGCAGGGTGTGGACTCGCCTCAGTAATGCTTTAATATTCGCCAGAAATCTTAGATGATTTCCGACAACCGGTGCATCGTTATTCATGAAACTTTATCAAACATGAAACGCTGAGTGACTTTACAGTGATTACAATCTCTCCCTCTCACTGCCCTTTATTAACAATCACACACTCGGATGATGTTTTGCTGAGACGGGAATAATTTAAAAATCATTAAAATCACAAGCGGTGATATTAAAAAGCTGACGGGACTCATTGTTATGCTAAAATTCGCACTAAACCTCGACACTCGCTCTGTGGATGCTGATGACTTTGGATCAGATTATTATGAGAGACGTGCAGAAAAAAGAAAAAAGGAAAAAACAGATTTTCTACCAAGAGTTCAGTTCAGGTCGCAGTTTATAAACAGTTTATTTGGAACAGGAAGGAAATCGTCCAGATCTTGTGCTTGTCGTGGACGCAGGCAGAGAGTCGAGCGAAAGAGGAAATAGAGCAGACGCCGAAAATTTCCACTTTAGTAAATAAAAGATAAAAGGATTAAATTGTGCTATTTGTTGAGTTACTATCATGTCCGTGGTCTTTTTCGATCGAGTGTTCGCGCCTGCTGCCAGCGCCGCGTTGTCATTTCCCTCTTACCGCTTTCCCAGATTGGAATAATTCCAGTTGGAGACTGGGAAATTGTAGCAATCTTTCAAACCTCACTTAATCTCAGGGTTCAGAGAGCGCCGAGCAATACTCAGCTGCAGGACAGCAGGGGTTCTGATTTTTCTTTATTTGCGCGGGCCGTTCGAGTCAAAGCAGGACTTTTCACCAGAATAACAACACCATTCTGACGTTAAAAACTCCCTGTACTTGTCTGTTTCACATCTGAAACACCAGCCTGCCAGGAATTCCTTTAATGTCAAGTAATAGTAGTCAAGTCGGCTTTTATTATCATTTCAACCATCTACAGTTCAGTACACAGTGAAACGAAACAACGTTCCTCCAGGACCGAGGTGCTACATACATGCAACGACATCAATTAACAACAGAACATAAATTAACAACGTAATGACAGATTTACAATTTTTAAGTTAACCTAAAAAACGATGAATTTCCATACAAAGGAGAGACAACAATAGACAACAAAGTGCACGTGCAAATGTGCAAACAGAGAGTTACAGAATGACAAACACAACAACGCAACACGTTACAGTCCTTGAGGTAGTGGGAAGAGCAGCAGTAAACAATTCACATTTCAGAAGTAGCAGCAATGATTTACAAAAGGTCCAAACATGTGGAAATGACTGTAGTGGGATCCCAGCGCTTCTATAAAACATTCATTCTGTTGCGAGTCTCATCGCCGTCTTCTGTAAATGTCACGTCTTCTGTAAATGTCATTTGCCTTCATTCACCAGAAATTTTAATCACAAGTCTTGGTTTGACTTGAACACCCCTCACATATAAGAAATTTTCTATTCTTTTACCCAGATGCAAAGAGTGACTTTGGTATGATGTCATGAATCTAAACAAAATATCCCATAATAATAATGAAGGTGCATCAGGATGAAACATGGTGGTTGTAGCACCTTCACGAATCATGACTCCTCTAAAGCACTGAAGGTTTATACAGCCCTCTCTCATTCGGATTAAACACGATGAGGACGTTTTAACCAGCCTGGAAAAGTGCTCGGCATATGTTCCAGCTCACGCGCTAACTAACGAAGCCAGATTTAGATTTACAGAACGTTTGTTGTATATGTTTTGAGGTAGCATTTTGACACGTGTTGTATATAAAGGTACAATAAATAACTTTGGGTGGTGTTTTAATATATATTTTTAAAACTTTCAACCAGAAACTTTTCCCCCCGGTGTGATCACACATAATTAACACACAGGAGGCTCAGGAATAATTTAAGAAATCCACTATTTTGGATTGACAGATGGCTCGAAGGTGATGAGCACGTGTGCCGTCGTTTGGAAAATGCACACGGTCCATGTTTCATGCTTTACAAGTTGAATTCAGCACAGAAACGTTCCTTTTAATTTATTACTCTGATGTGATCATGTTTTTACAAGTTGTCTGCCCTCACTGTACAGTCCTGAGGGACTCTGATTGGTCAGAAGGTGCGGATTAATTCTCTATAACAGCAGTTCCGACAATAGTGCAAGTTTATATTAATGCCTTCATTCTTGTACACTGTAAACAAATTAATTGTAAATTTTACGGTAAAAAATCTTGCCAGAAGTTTACCGTAAAAAATACAGTAGCAACATTTATGGTTGTGCAGGATTGCACTTATTATACTGTATGTTCTATGGATTTTAATTATTATTATTTTTTTGGAGCCTGGCCAGGAATTGAACCCAGACCCTGGTGGTACAAAGCGACAGCGCTAACCACTACACTACTGTGCCCACACCTGTTGGCGATGTTGGACTTCCACGGTTTCCCCGCGTCCCCGGCACGACTTGCACTCCAACAACGATAACGTTTGTGTAACACGCACAGCAGTGTAGCTTATTTTTTTTACAGTGCAATAACGCATTTTTACGGTAAACTCCTGGCAACCACAGCTGCTGTTTTTTTTTTTTACCATAAAATTTAGGTTAAATTTTTTACAGTGTATGTTATTGTTTCTATAGTAACAGCTTGTTAATAGCGGTGTAACATTTATTCAACTTTGACATTTAAAGTTTATGTTTTTTGTCAGTAAGCTGCATTTGATTTTACTGAATTATTCGTTTTATTAGCCAGAAACAGAGAATAAAGGGAGTCTGGTGAGTGGAGGTACCTGAGTTTGGTAACCAGAGGTGGGTAGAGGAGCCAAAACATTTACTCAAGTAAGAGTAGCTGTACTTCAAAGTATTATTACTCAAGTAGAAGTAAAAAACGTATTCGGTGAAAAGACCACGTAGAGTAGACTGAGGAACTGTTTCAATCTTAATGTCCGATTTATTAGTTTTTTTTAGAAATGATAATAATCATATGTTATTATAAATGTACATATAGTATATAGTACAGGTATGTGTATGTTATACGTAGTATGATTATAATAATTTTATATGCTAACATTGCAACATTAAATAAAACAGCTAAACTTACCGCGACATGTTTTCTCATGTTAGAAGTCGAGTTCTTATATGCTGAAGTGTGTGTGTGTGTGTGTGTGTGTGTGTGTGTGTGTGTGTGTGTGTGTGTGTGTGTGTGTGTGTGTCAGACAGAGAGACACCGCAATATGAAGCCGTTCTTTTGCACTGTGTGTAAGCGAACATGCTTCGTGCATGAGGCCAGCGGTGTTCATCCTCTTCTGTTGTAGCACTGGAGACAGACGCCTCTGCATAATGTTTTCATTCTCTGTCTAACACGGCTGAAGAATTTTTTTTTTCCTGCTGTGCAGCCAGTTTGGTGGGTGGTCATGTGACTACATGTGGTTATTGTTACGGCAGCTGATTGGTCAAACAGAGTCATGTGATTATTGTTGCCGCGTCTGATTGGTGAAACGGTCATGTGGTAGATCCACCGGCCGCATGTGTAGAATAAACAGTTAGAAACGTAACAAGTCGCGTGGAGCCGAATGTAGCGGATTAAGAGTCGCGTTTCTTCTTCACAAATCTACTCAAGTGAAAGTAAAAAGTCTGGTGCAGTAAAACTACTCATAGAGGTACGTTTACTCAAGTAAGAGGATAAACACCGCTGGCCTCAGACACAAAGCATGTTTTACTCAAGTAAATGTACTTCTCACTTTTACTCCACTCCAATGCACAGCAAATATTTATACTTTTACTTAACTACATTTCTGCATGGTGTCGCATTTCCTAACATGTGGTGTGTGAGCGGTAATACTGCACTTAATTACATGCTTTGCCTTCCCTCAC
>JAAGKR010005708.1:0-14251 GCA_011419295.1 Clarias macrocephalus
TTTTATGTATTAATGTTTATGCCTCAAACAAAGGAAGTGAGAGAGTGAAAACGTTTTATAAAATAAGAGACGCAATCAGACAACATGGTAGTAACCACATCGTAGTCATGGGGGGAGACTGGAACTGCACATTAGACTTCACAGTAGATAGAAACACAGTAGAACCACACCTTCAATCTTCTGAGGTTTTAAACAATATAATTAAAACATGTGAACTTATAGATCCCTGGAGGGAAAAGAACCAGGGAATAAAACAATACACATGGATAAAAACAACTGACACAAGAATAAGTGCTGCAAGACTGGATAGATTCTATATCACAAAAACAGACAGAAACAAAATCTTGAAAAGCTCCATCCACCCCAGTGGGTTTTCGGATCATCACATGTGCACGACAGATTTTATATTGTCTGACAAACCAAATCCTAGATTCTACTGGCGTTTTAACCTAAAACTGCTACAAGATCAACATTTCTGCTTTAAATTTTTAATCTTTTGGGAAGAATGGAGAAGAAGGAAAGGAGACTTTACATCCTTAGGCACATGGTGGGAGGTGGGGAAAGTACAAATCAAAATATTCTGTCAACAATATACAGCACACACAAATGCAATAAAAAAAGGTGTAGTTGAAGAACTAGAGAGGGAGATAACAAACCTAGAAAATGAACTATTTGCTAAAAATGAAAAGGAAAAAAGGAACTCCTTAGAAAAAAAAAAGAAGGCACTAAGCTCTTATTTACACGAACAGGCCAAAGGAGCCCTTATAAGATCAGAAATCTCCAACATCAAAGACATTGATGCTCCAACCGCCTACTTCTTCAACCTGGAACGAAAAACCCGAAGACAAAACCAGATGCTGTACTTAAAACATCCTGATGGCAGCACAACCACATCTCGTGAAGAAATAAGAGCCATCGCAGTGGACTATTACAAGAACCTGTATCGCGAGGAGGCTACTGATCCGAAACACAGAGAGGAAATAACAAAGGAGCTCCCAAAGCTAACAGAGGAGCAAAAGGAAGCTCTAGACACGGACATTGAACTACAGGAACTAACGACTGCAGTACAGCAGCTATCCACCGGACGAGCACCGGGCATTGATGGACTCCCAGCCGAATTTTACAAACAGTTCTGGGAAACGCTGAGAGCAGATCTATACGAGGTTTTTTAACTGGTCTATAAACAATGGAAAACTACCTACAAGCTGCACACGGTCGGTTCTATCTCTGCTCTCAAAAAAGGGGGACTTGGGCGTTTTAAAGAACTGGAGACCTGTGGCTCTTTTATGTACAAACTATAAAATATTATCGAAAGTTTTATCAAACTCAAAGAATACATAAGCGAAATAATACACACAAGTCAAACTTATTGCATACCTGGACGCACAATAATGGACAATATTTTTACTGTACGTGATATGATAGACTTGTGTAAATTGAATACTTATGACATGGGGTTTTTATCTTTAGATCAAGAAAAAGCCTTCGATAGAGTGGACCACACCTATCTTTTTAATACACTAAATGCCTTTGGGATGGGAACAAAGTTTATAGCATGGATTAAACTTTTATACACAGATGCTTGTATCATGTTAAAGGTTGGAGGAGGACTTAGCTGCCCCTTCAAAATACAGCGAGGGATCAGACAAGGGTGTCCACTGTCAGGGCAACTGTACAGCCTGGCGATTGAACCGTTTTTATATCAGCTAAAGAGAAACATGAGCGGGTTATCAGAGTGTGGCATTCCAAACAAAGTAGTGGCGTCGGCTTACGCAGACGACATATTGGATTTTATCACTAAACAGGAGGACATTAATGCCCTCTCTAATAGTCTAAGAATGTATCAGGCTGCATCCTCTGCACATGTTAACTGGGGCAAATGCGAAATCTTTATTGCAGGTCAGTGGGAAGGAAAGCAAGTTCCCAAACTTCCAGAGAACATGCAATGGGGAAGAACAGGTATTAAATACCTGGGAGTCTACCTAGGGGACGAAGATTACTTGCAAAAAAACTGGGAGGGCTTGGTGGAGAAGGTAAGTGCAAAGTTGTCAAAATGGACCTGGGTCCTGCCCCAGCTGTCCTATAGGGGGAGGGTACTGGTCGCCAACAATTTGGTTGCCTCAATGCTGTGGCATAAGTTCACAGCCCTCGAACCACCAGAAACAACAGTCGGAGAGATTCAGAGAAGGATAGTGGACTTCTTCTGGAACGGGCAGCACTGGACACGGGCACCAGTTCTCTACCTGCCGATACAGGAGGGAGGCCAGGGACTGATCGACCTACTAAGCCGAATAAAAACTTTCCTTTTTCAGACTGCACAAAGGCTGCTCTTTGAAAACGAGGCAACATGGACTCACACAGCATGTCTTCTACTTCACAAAATCGAAGATTTAAAATACGACAGACACTTGTTCATAATGGACTTAAATGGAATCAATACATCAAAAACAACAAAGTTTTACCAGACAGTTTTAAATGCGTGGTCTTCACTGTTGAGAATCAGCAGAACGGGAGAACAACCATGCCTCGGCGTAAACCAAGAGCCCCTGTTTAGTAACCTACTGATACCAGCAAAAATCCTGACATCAAGGAACCTACAACAGCGTCTTCAAAAAGCTGGAATTACAAAGCTTGGGGACTTGAGGACTGGTAAAGCATGGAAAACTCCAACCACACTTGGGGAGGAGACAAAAATCCAGTCCCATCGACTGTTGCAGGGAATATTGAGAGAGGTGATTCTAGCGCTGCCTCCAGAGTTTAAGGAGGCTTTAGAACGGGACTCTGGAGAGGACTGGCAACCTTTCCCTCCTCTCTCCATCCTTGCAGCAGCAAAGCAACCAGAGACCGACGGAGGAATACTGTCCTTCAGGATACCTCAACTGACGGATTTTAAAAACGCCACCAAGAGTGCCCTATACACAGTCAGTGTGAAGGTGACCCATCAGAACTCTCTGGCCGGGGTGAAGGAGTCGAGGTGGTCGGATCTGCTGGCACCGGGCTCTTCCCCACGAGGTAACTGGAGGTCCCTGTACAAACCCCGTGTAGAGAAGCGCACAGCGGATCTGCAGTGGAGGATCGTGCATGGGGCCGTGGCCACAAACAGACACGTAGCACATATCGACCCCACCGTAGCCACAACATGCCCCTTCTTCATGCCCCAAGGTGCGAGAGGTTAAGGCCAATGGTTAACACGCTGAGAGGATGGACAGCAAGTTTCGATCAAACCTTAACAGAAAGTCTGTACATTCTGCGCCCGAAATACTCGGCTGCAGACATTGAAAGGATTTGCATCACTAATTTTCTAATTGGCAAAGCAAAACTGGCCACATGGCTCACAAGGAAAAACAAAATAAAGAACGATGGCACTCTGAACCCTGAGCTCATGTTTAAAACTCTTGTAAAAACCAGACTAAAAATTGAATTTACGTATGCAACAATGACGGATAAGCTGCAGGACTTCTGTAAAGTTTGGGGACGGGGGGAAATTTTATGCTGTGTAGAGAACGATCTGTTAATTTTAACCTTTAACAGAAGTTTTATGAGAACATGCACAGGCATCTTATTTGACCCCTTTTTAGTTACTTATTTATTTACCTACTTTATTTATTTATTTATTAAACAGTTCCTGCCTTATGGGTGTTTTTATGTTATGTACCATCACGAAATCAAACTATTATAGATTCTTGTGACTATTTATTTATTTATTGACGTTGTTATCCTACTATATCTATTTTCATCTTATTTAACTGGGCAGACTCATGTGAAAATGTAAAACTTTTATTATATGGATGTGTGTGTGTGTGTGTGTGTGTGTATATGTGTGTATATGTATATATGTATTTATGTATGTGCATGTATGTATGTGTGTGTGGATACATGTGCTGCTTATTTTTCCAAATATCTAAATATCCAACTTCATTTAATTCTTTCACGTGTCCAAATAAGATAGAGATGTTATGAATGTTTCAACATTAAAGACACCTAAAAGTCTCTCGCTCTCTCTCTGCGCATGCGCGGTGCGGCAGGGAAGCGAGTGTGGCGTGTAGAGCGCGTGAGAGCGATTGGCGTTTTGCCAATTTTCTTTTTCGCTATTTTTTTCGCCATTTATTACATCTTTGGCTAAATCTATCTCTTTTGTGTGCGTGCGCGCGCGACTGAGTGTATGTGTGTGTGTGTGTGTGTGTGTTGCTGGAGCTTGGCGGCTCCGAACACACAGCGGTATGAGAGTTTAACTCGCCGGCGCGGTGTCACGTGGTGTGCGCGTGCTGTGATCATGAGCTATTCACAATTTGTTATTAGTGCCTATGCAGTTGACTGTAATTTCAGAACTTTACAGGGGACTTCAAAAGGTAAAAACATTAAACACCAAGTATATAAGGAGCAAATGGGTCAGAGAAGCGGGTAGTAATATGTCAGAGACTTGAACAAAGATTGGTCAATTTCAGTGGAGGATAACAAGCACAGTGTCTCGGAGAACATTTGGCTGGAAAAGCCTCAGAAGATTCAGCACTCAGGCTCTTCCAGTTCTTGGAGGAATTGCGGTTCTCATAATGCAAATCACTCTCACAAAAGTCAATATTTTTTGGTGTGAAATTTGCACAGAATTAGACAGAATATGTGGGAAAAGCAGTAGAGATGGGATGAGCTCTTCTTTGGGTTTCCACAAAACCTTTTTAAATTTGAAATTAAAATGTCTCGTTGGAATGCGGAGTGTAGAAGAGTGAAGACCAGATACTCCTGCTAATTTGTATGATATGATTCATGACATTTTTATATTGGAAAAAGATTACTTTCTCCATGAGGCTGTAGGAAGATAAATTTGAAGAAATCTTGTAAAAATGGAAGTGGGATATTCCCCTTATATTCCCTCCTATACAATTTCATATTGTAACAATAAATGCACCCGAGCATATCCTTTAGTGACAAAAATATTAAACCAAAATCTGAAGAGTGAACTGTAAAAGAAAAATTGGGGTTTCATTGTATTACAAATTGTGTAACTGACTCGTCCTGGTGTCCCTCTGGGTCTGTCTGGGACGCGTGTGGTGACTGGGGACGGTTCCACTTCACCATGAAGATGCTCTTGTCCTCGGCTGATACAGTCAGCTGTTCTCTGAGGACTCGTGACTGCAGTCTCTCGATAGTTCAGGACTGGAGTTTCCTACAGTCTACCTGAGTCTCCAATAACCAACTGGACTCCATATGAACTTAAACACGTCTCCTGTTCTACTGAACTTCCAGCCTCCTAACACACAGTATGAGGTCAGATCAATCCCTGCTCTCCGTTATCACCCAGATGAGGATGGGGTCCCTGCTGAGTCCGGTTCCTCTCAAGGTTTCTTCCTATTACCATCTCAGGGAGTTTTTCCCTCAGCACCGTCGCCCTCGGCTCGTTCATCAGGGACCATCTGATCATTCTGACTCACACACACTCACATCTCACTTAATTCTTTTGATTGTGTAAAGCTGCTTTGCGACAATGTCAATTGTTAAACATGCTATACAAATAAAATTTTATTGAATAACTGTGGAAATATGTTATCACCAATAAACTTTGAATAAAAAACAGTTCAGTGTGATTGCTTTTTTTTTTTGAATGATAGGGTCAAAACATTGACACAAACTGGTATAACAGTGAAGACTGAGTTCATAATCATTTCTCTTATTAGTTCCATTTCCAAAAACATTGTGCTGCCTAATGCCCCTATGCTTATTTATTTCAGACAAAAGCCATAGTCAGTTTTCTGTCATTTCTCTCAGAATTAATACAAAAATGTATATTATATTATATTATATTATATTATATTATATTATATTATATTCAAGAAGGTTCAGAGGTGTATGGGAGGGTGGACCCAGATGCAGTACGTGGCGAGTGTCATGCTGCTGAACAGCTCTGTGAGATTAGCAATGCAGTGTGGATCCAGAAAACCGACTTGCATCACGGTCAAGAAAGCAGAAGCGTGAGATCAAAGCCGTGAGATCCTTTAGTGTAGTAATGAGTCATAATCGCTGGGCAGACACGTGGTCGAGAAAACGGAAGCAGGACCTCAAAACCGTGTGATCAGTCCGTGCAGAAATAAATCTGAAAAGCACAGCAGCGAGAGAGTTCGTAGCCGTGCTATGGATCCAAATCCATTACTTGGAGGTTTTTATTCTTGAAGCGAAGCGTGACCATGAGGTGAAGTCAGTCCGAGAAAACTCTGGAGAATTGGGAAAGAGAGCAGACAATTATCTGGCAACAAAGGCGAGCACTGAGCACCGAGTGTGACACATATATCTTATCTTATCTTATCTTATCTTATCTTATTATATCATATCTTATCATATCATATCATATCTTATTATCATATCATATCTTATTATCATATCTTATCTTATCTTATTATATCATATCTTATTATCATATCATATCTTATTATCATATCATATCTTATCTTATCTTATTATATCATATCATATATCATATCATATCTTATTATCATATCATATCATATCATATCATATCATATCATATCTTATTATCATATCTTATCTTATCTTATTATCATATCATATATCATATCATATCTTATTATCTTATCTTATCTTATCTTATCTTATTATCATATTATCATATCATATCATATCATATCTTATTATCTTATCTTATCTTATCTTATTATCATATCATATCATATCATGTCATATTTTATTATCTTATCTTATTATCATATCATATCATATCTTATCTTATCTTATCTTATCTTATCTTATTATCATATCATATCTTATCTTATCTTATCTTATCTTATTATCATATCATATCATATCATATCATATCATATCATATCATATCTTATCTTATCTTATCTTATCTTATCTTATCTTATCTTATCTTATTATCATATCATATCATATCTTATCTATCTTATCTTATCTTATCATCATCATCATATCATATCATATCATATCATATCATATCATATCTTATCATATCATATCATATCTGCCCAGGGAGACGGGGTGACCCTAGAGGTTCTGAGTGGCCGAGGCAGGACACAGTATAATCATGAAGTTTACTAGCAAAATGCCAACAATAGGACTGCAGCTCCATGACAAACACATTACGGTTCTGGTAGATTCTGTGCGATCATTCAGTCATTTTGAAAATAAGTCAATCCCAGTAAATCTATGAAGGTGAGATCTGATGTGTAAATTAGGAATAAATCTCCTGAGTATGTACATAGACCAAACCATGATATTCAGCCTGAAGTTTTCACTCTTGTGGAATGTGATCCGTCGCCCCTGTTGTCTGTGTATGAATGGAAGCTCTGCAGTAAAAGCTACGATCATAGACAAAACACGGATTCGCTTTTGTTTTCCCGCCGTACAAGTTGTTGCTGCTGCTGCGCCACTGCACGTATAACATGAGCTTTCCTGCTTGTTCTTCATCTGATTAGTCTTGATTAAAGGTGCTGAGTCCAGAACAGAATATAGAAACTGCTACAGCAAACAACTGAAGAATGTGGGACGTATTTCTTGACAGATAATTAGAGATGAATCACATTTATTCTGAGCAAATATCTTTTAAAAATTGAACCATTTTATGATTGTATGAAGAAGTGGAAGCGAGACGAGCTCAGATGTGTTCACTAGGAACACCTGCAACGATGTGTGCAGTCAACAACAATAATAATAATAATAATAATATTAATATTAATAAATTGTGATTGTACATACCGTGTGTATGAATATGTGTATTTCCCTTGACCGCGAGCCCACATGGTTCCCTGAGAGGAGGACTACACTCACCCAGGCGTCTCCCCAGACCTGTAACAGAGCCAGTCACGTGATTTGGCCCGGAGTATTTTTGCACAGTGAGCCAAATACTGCACAGATCTGTCCTGGTCATCAGTCCGGGCCAGAACTCGGCCAAGAGGGTCAAAAGTAATAACTGTTGCTGAATTTAATTTCTGGTAATGATTGAGGAGTTCAGTATTACTCTGTATTCACGGCTGAGATGTGAAGATGTGATGAGCGTGGAGAAGTCAATCTACATGAGAGGAGAGGGGTTCAGTGACACACACACCACACACACACACGGATAAAAAGATGTGCTCTGTGTTCAGACATGAGGTGTGAGTTTCCGATGATGGTCAGCTTCTTTCTCTCTTCATTAATCTGTGTTAATCAACCATTCAGGTAGTTCCACAGTGTTACTTTTCTTATCTCAATATATTTTTAGACTTTCTGTGTCTCTCTTTTATGCTGTTCCTCCACCTGTTGGTCGGACTCAGTTATTAGTGCCTGTTCCTGACTGTTTTAATGACCCGCTATAAACCTGCACTACTGTCAGCGCCGCAGTTCTACAACGTTAATCAGCACCTTCAGAGAATTCTCAAAGCTACAACGCTCACAAGTCTTCCTCTGAGACATGAGGGTTTGATTTGGCATTTTCAGGAAGGACAATTTCAGCATAAAATATACAGTTTTGAATGTCGCTCTGTGGGACGGACGGATTTTAATGTGCATGAAGATGTGTGAGTGAGAAGCCTGGAGTGCTCTGGTTCCCCTGTTTCACACTTAATGCTCCGTCAAAGTGGACCAGGATGTGTTTACTTATGATGTGTAGAGAGTGCTGCTGTGTAACCGTGAGCACTGGAGACGCTTGTTCATAAAAAAAAAAATATATATATATATATTTTTTTTTTTGAATAAAATTCAATCAATCATTTGACACAGATTTGGGATAATTTTTCTCTCATACAGCGGAACCCCTGTATGCATATTTAATCCGCTCCGGAGACGAGTTCTTTTTTTTTTTTTTTTGGATTTTTCCCCGATTTTCTCCCTAATTTAGTCGTGTCCAATTCCTCCCCGTCACTAGGGGGCTCCACATTAAGGCTACTACTATCACTCAGCCAGGAGGGCGAAGACTATCACGTGTTTCCTCCGAACCACGTGACGCCAGCCGGCCGCCTCTTTTCGAACCGCTCGCTCGCGCACCGTTGGGGGCGGAGTCACACACTCGGAGGACGGCGCTATCCGCTCCTTCCGCTTGCGTGAGCTCACGGACGCCACTGATTGCCTGTAGAGCCGTGATTAATGTGGGAGGAGCACTAAGTACCTCTCATCCCGCCCCTCTGAGAGAGCTCGGCCAATCAGCTCCCTCTAGACCTCCGGCTGAGGGAAAGGAGACGAGTTCTTAAGGTGAAACGTCGTGTCGTATAACACATCGTCCCACAAATAATGTAAATGCAGATAATCCGTCCCAGCCTTCCAAAAATATGACCAATTTCTAACACTACAATCATATTTTTGCATATAAGAACGATCAAAACATTTAGAAAAGACGTGTAAATGAAGTGAAATATGAAATAAATAGACATTAAACCTCACTTAACATCAATCTATGATTCGTCTCGGCACCGGCTGCTTTAAACACCAAACTGAAAGCGTCTCCGTTTTCTTCTCGCTTGCTACGTCTTCACTAAATGTGAACTACAACGTAAGCTTGCTGCGCTCGGCTTTCCACCGACGCTAACAAGTTATGAACGGCTACATGAAACACTCCAGGATTAAAAGATGTTCATTTTGTGATTGGCCAGAGAGAATGAAAATCAGTTGAAATATTGTAAATGTAGTTTGTAAGAGTTCTCGGTCTCATCCACCTCGTATTTCAGTTTCTGTATATTTCACATGAGTACATATGAGTCACATGACTTTAGGTTACCGTCTTATTGACATGATGTTTATTATATTTACTCAAATCTGTACGTCTTTGTACTAAACGCTCACTTATTCAGGTCTACTGATGCTTTTACTGACTTTTACCCCAATTCATGAGGAAAATTTAAAAGATTTTACAATTTCAATACAGACTCAATATTCTAAAGTGTAAAAATCATAATAATTGGTTAAATCAGGTGAATGTTGTGAATGTCTCAGGTAACACATTTACACACGCTATTCAGTTTATACACTTTTTTATTAGGATGAAGTGAGTCACAGCGTTTACAATCTTTTCAGGTTCCTGCTGATTGTGGGATCTAAACACATGTACTGAGAGCCCACGGTGTAAGCGAGGGCAGGACACTCCGTATGCTGCAGAAAGCTTCCAGGCTTGTGAAGGGCTCCTTCTGATGAAGTGATGAGGGTGCAGAGCTCACACTGCCATGCCGTAAGCCTACACCTAAGGGCCCCGGACTGGTGTAGTGGTACTTTTACAATGTGACTGCAGTCAAACACTTAAACTGTACAAGCGGTTTTAAATAAATCCGCACATCCATGAATGATGGTTCCGGCCGAGATGTCTTGGAGACTACTACAGTTTTTTTCTGTGAACATTCAGTGCGATACTTTTAGGAAAATGAAGACAACCCACGACATCATTCTTCCCACCGCACCACTTTACACGGCCTCCACGCTACAGGGTCTCGGCTGGGAGCTATCGCCACGTCCCCCGCGCTGTCCTCACCTAAGACCCAAGACACGTCCACATGCTAAAGGGGTTCCTGGGAGGCCGCAGTGTTTCAGATCTGAACCAGACAGACGGTCCGATCACAGCTCCGGCGTACTGAGAAAACTGTCTCCCTTGGTGGTGTCCAGGCACTAGTGAGACACTGGGAGAAGTGCATCAGTGTATCAGGGGATTGTGTAGAGACATAAAGGGAGAGTTTGCTCTCAGGACTGTGTTCTCTTATTCTGTACAATCTAAAAGTCCCACCTTGAAGGGAAGCGCATGAAGCGATGCTCCCATCATGCATAGTGTCCACTGTACAAGCCTCTGGAGACAGTGTTATGATCTGGGGTCGCTTCAGTCGCTCAGGTCGAGACTCAGCAGCGTTACGTGGAGATAAAATGAATGAGCAGGGGATCCCATCAGTGGACGTTTTTTATTTCAGGTATACAGTCTACCCGTGTAAACACAGTGTTTCATTCACCTCTCTGGGTGTTAATTCACCACTGGGAATCTCAACGGTGTGGAAGCTGGAATACACTCAAGTCAGCTGTTGCACACACACACACACACACACACACACACACACACACACACACACACACACACACACACACACACACGCAGTCGTGTGAATATCTTCATCTAATACACAATTTACAGTCTTATGATGTTAAGGATGACGCACACATAAACAGAATGTTGAGCAAAATCACCTGCATTTAGCCGGTTTGTGTTCATTTCCAATCCTGCTCCACACACACACACACACACACACACACACACACACACACACACACACACACACACACGGTCACCTCACCGAGAAACCCGATGGACGCACATGCACGAGTGAACTGCTCATTTTACACTCTTTTTAAGTCTCTCAATTAACCGTGTGGTAGCTGAGCAGTTCAGTGGTTGGAACAAATGTTTATTCAACATTTCAAACACTTACATTACACATACTGTAAAAATATATCCACTGTGTCGTCTAATCAGCACAGAATTGTCCCCGAAAAACACACATCTTCATCCCCTACTGCAGACAGAGCGCCAGTACTTAGTACATCAGCTATAATGATCTGTTTCATAATTAGCCATGGCACGTGGTCCGATACACCGTCATCTGGTCCTTGGTGTTGTTGTTGTTGTTGTTGTTGTTGTTGTTGTGGTTCCATTCTGCTCAGTGACGCACTTCTACCGGACCAGAGTTATATATTTTTTAATTATTATTTTTACTTGTGATGACAAAAACACAGAGACATAACAATAAAATAATATCAATCCCTCTCTCTTAAAAGTAAAGCAGCCATGTACAGGTTTAACATGGCAGTTTATATAATAATGCTAGTTCATATAAATACTACTACTAATATTATAATAATATTAATATTAAAGTTAAATAATGAGAGACACCAGAGAATAATCAGATCAGACGAATATGAGGCGAGCGACCGTCTGACAGTGGGGATGAAAGTCAATATGTTCCTGACCTGCAAGTGAAACTCCACACACGTACGCTGTAATCCCGAGGGACTCGGCTAGGGGGCGCTCTCACCGGGTGATTAAGTGCTCAGTAGTTATGGAACTTTATGGAACTTCATATTCATGACTTCACTCACTTAAAACTATGATGAGAGACAGGCACTGTGTCTCGAACACCGATAGAGGGAGGACGTGGGACTGGAGGACATGGGACTGGAGGACGTGGGACGTGAGACTGATTCGGGCCCTCGACCAGAAGTCGGGATGCAGCACATGACTCATTACGGTCACACTTCCTCATACATCACACATTCTTTGTTGCTGTTCACACACTGTTCGTTTTTCACATGAATGAGGACTGACTGCACACACAGAGTTGTAAATATTACAGAGGTGTTGTTCATCAGCAGCAGCAGTTCATCACCACTGACCCTCAGCACATTTAGCTCACACTGACTGACGACTGGTACGGTATATACACACACACACACACACACACACACACACACACGACCAGATAAACTACTGTCTTTATAGTTTTATATCTTGTTTGTCTTAATGTTCTTCCCTTTGTTTCTTTGTTTTACAAATATGACCCAACATACACTGAACAAAAGTCAGATCTGAAGAAGATCTGAAACATTTATCTACATACACAAAATAACCATATCTCTCAAATATTGTCCACAAAACTGTCAAAATCTGTGATAGTGAGCACTTCTGCTTTGCCGAGTTACTCCATCCCACCTCACAGGTGGCCACAATAAAAGGCTGCTCTGAAACGTGCAGGTTTGTTTTACTGGGGCGTCTGGGGACTCAGAAAACCAGTCAGTATCTGCTGTGACCACCATTTTCCTCATGCAGTGCTGCACATCTCCTTCACATAGCGTGTGGTTACACGTGGACAGCGGCTGTGAGGCTGGTTGGATGTACTGACAAATCCTCTGAAAGCCCTTTGGAGACGCTTATGGTAGAGAAATGAACATTCGATTCAGGAGCAACAGCTCTGGTGGACATTCCTGCTGTCAGCATGCCAACTGCACGCACCCTCAAAACCTGCCACATCTGTGGCATTGTGCTGTGATACAACTGAACATTTCAAAGTGGCCTTTTATTGTGGCCAGTCTAAGGCAGACCTGTGCAGTAATCATGCGTCTAATCAGCATCTTGATATGACACACCGGTGACGTGGGTTGGATTATCTCGGCAAAGCAGAAGTGCTCACTATCACAGATTTTGACAGACTTGTGAACAGTATACTGGTTATTTTGTGTATGTAGAAAATGTTTCAGATCTTTGAGTTCATCTCATAAAAAATGGGAGCAAAAACAAAAGTGTTGCGTTTATATTTGATTTTCTTCAAATATACTTCAAATAATATGTTTAAATAGCATTTCTTTCTGTATTGCATTCTATGTTTATACTAGTAAGTGGTGTTAAAAATTAATCTGCACATTAATGAGCCAGTGTATTATGATGTGGGATGTGGTGGGCTGCTGTGGGACATGAAGTGCAGGGACACTTTTTGGTCCCGGTCCGCCCTGGCAAGAAGAAAAGGAAGCCGCTTTCAGTTTGGTGCCGAGAGGAATCATAAATGAAGATTAAGTGAGGTTTAATGTCTATTTATTTCATATTTTATTTCATCTACACGTCTTTTATAATAGTATGATTATATGATTGTAGTGTTGGGAAGGGCTAATATTGTAATCTGTTTGGGCGACAGATCATCTGCATGTACATGATGTCCTCTGGGACAAAGCGTTATACAATACCACATTCCGCCTTAAGAGCTCGTCTCCGGAGCGGATTGAACTAATACACATGAAGTCTAAACTCATGATATCTAACTTCTTATGACATGATATAAAACCTGCTCCATGAAAAAAACACATGCTTTTAAAAGCTTCTTGAATTTTAAAGGTTCTCTGATGTGGCATTTCGAGGTTGGTTTTAAACAAACAGGAAGTTTGGATGTAGCTGGATGAGAAGCTTCATTCAGCCATAATGCACTCGAACAAAACAATAAACCCAATAACATTCCAGACTTATACGCTTATATAAAGATCACACCTGTTTAGAGAGACAGAGAGAGAGAGAGAGACAGAGAGAGAGAGAGAGAGAGAGAGACAGAGAGAGAGAGAGAGAGACAGAGAGAGAGACAGAGAGAGACAGTGAGAGAGAGACAGAGAGAGACAGAGAGACAGAGAGAGACAGAGAGAGACAAAGAGAGAGAGACAGAGAGAGAGAGACAGTGAGAGAGAGAGAGAGACAAAGAGAGAGAGAGACAGAGAGAGAGAGACAGTGAGAGAGAGAGAGACAGAG
>JAAGKR010005708.1:21388-48672 GCA_011419295.1 Clarias macrocephalus
ATATATATATATATATATATATATATATATATATATATATATATATATATATATATCCAATTAATTTGTTAGAAGATGAGGGAAAATCTGAGCAATTTCGGCCTTTCTTTCAAATTAAGCAGTGATCTCATGAGCATCTCAAGACCTTTTCAGCTCATCAAGAACGCTAAGTCAAGCCACCTACTGTTACCCCCACGTGGAGCAAATGTCTGCTGAAAGAATATGTTTATTCCACCGTTTACACAGCTAATATTTATCCACTGAACAGATTTATAAACCCCTTTTGTTCCGATCTGTCTGGACCGACTGAGGTGTTTGAGTCTGCTCCCACTGAGGTGTTTACATGACGCAGTTTTATTCTGATTGGGCGATTATTCTGATTATTACTGGAATATTAAGGGTCCAAGTAAATACAGCCAAGTGAAAAAAAAAACCCCACAGGATTTTTTCCATTGCAGGGTACATAAACACACACTCTAACACTCACTCACACACTACAGGCAATGTGAAAACATCAATTAGCTGCTGGAGGAAACTTGGATCCTCGACACTGGACGAGTGAGATGTGAAGCCACAGTGATAAACATTATGCCACCGTGGCCAAACTACTTTCTCCTGATATCATTCTTCCTCTCAGTGACTTGTAGTACAGATGTATATTCATTCATAAACGTCTTGCCATCTGATACAACTTCTGTCCAACTTTGAGTCGTAAACATCTACTATACTACTGAGCCAAACTTTGCTGAGAATTGAGGTTTAATGAGGCTTCAAATAAAGGTTGTCTTCTCCTTCTCCCATTTTTATTTACTTTCCTGTGCTGTCAAGAAAAGCAAGTCTCTGTTGGAAAGGAACATGTTTGCACTAAAGAGCTTTTTTTTTTTTTTTCCTATCCTGATATACTGTACATAACATTAAAACCATTAATACTAAAACCACAAAGGTTTCTGGTTCCCCTTGTGCCACCAAAACATCTCTGATCACTTTGGGGCATGACTCTACAAGACCTCTGGTGGGTGCTGTGGTGTCTGGCACCATGAGGTTGGCTGCGGGTCCTTTGGACTCTGTGGGTTTCGGCATGGCGCCTTCATGTCCTCCACTTCTCTGGCGCTTCCCATTGGGTGCTCATTCGAATTGAGATCTGGGGAAATTGGGGGAACTATCAACAACCTTGACCTCTTTGCATGCTAAGCTCCATACACAGCAAGCTGTGCTGCACTGGGTTTCCTGTGGGATCAGGACGGGCAGGAATTAGCTCCCCACGGGCACATATTTCCCTGGGTGCCTGTGATCCTGTCGCCAGTTTACTGGGATATGGTTGATAATCTGTGTTTTTCAGTTCACCTGGTGGTGGTGTTAATGTCATGATTGATGTTATGGTACTTCCTTCACCATGTTAATATCAACTGCATATAATTTAAACAAACTTAAAAGCAAAGCCTTGTCTCGAATCCTTGACTCTTTCTCTTTTCAGTCGCTAATAATTATTCGAGCAATTTGTGCAGCCAATTATACCTGACTAGGTGGAAAATATGTGAGTGGAAAATCAGCAGAGTCGCAGCCTTGGGAAGTTTCAGCTGAATTCTCAGGCCTGGTGCTGCGTAGGCGATTGTCAGGATCGGGCTTTAATTGCTCAGTACTGAAGCTAAGGCTCTAATTAGGGATCACCACTGTTCCCCATGACTAGCTGTGAATTTACTAAAGCAAATCTAGACAGTCTTAGCACATTTTACTGGCTTTCTGACAGCAAAACTTCCCCACAACTGTCATAACAGCAGGCAGAATCCTCTCGTGTACACGCAGCTCCCTAAAATAAATAAATAAAAGGCGCCTCCTTAATGCTAACTGTCAAAAGTAGCATTTAGAGCAGCAAATAGAAGTTTGCTCTAGATTAGTGATAAATGTACGCATGCCTGTTCCCTGCTCCAGACACACCCGGACCAGCTGTTCTCCGGCCTAATTGTTAGCCTGGTCAAACAAGATGGTGGGCAGGAGTGAATAATAGACCAGATGGAAAGTTCTAGAACGGTGCTTTGTGACTGAGGCTTTATTGTGTTTAAAAAATTGTTCGGTTCTTTGTTGTTGTGGTGACATCAGTGACCAGCTTGCCCAAGGTTCAGGTTCAAACATGTACTCCTGTCACCAGCTGTGTTGAGTCTAAAAATTAAATAAAAGATAAAAAGCTAAACTGTTATCGATGAAGCTAATCTGTTACTGATGAAGCTAATCTCTCAGCAATGAAGCTAATCTGTCTGAGAGAAAGCCAATCTACCCGTGATAAAGCTAGTCGTTTAGAGCTAATCTGTCAGTGATAAAGCTAATCTGTTAATCATGAAGCGAATCCATCAGAAATTAATGTCTAAATCTATCATTGACAAAGTTAATCTCAGTGAAGCTAATCTGTCAGTGATAACGTTATTTTGTCAGTGATAAAACTAATGTGTGATAAAGCTAATCTGCTAGTAATATAATATGTCAGTGATAAGGGTATAAAGCTAATCAGTTTCAAACTGGTCCATCAGTGGTCAACCCAAATCAGTTTGAAACTCTAAGCAGCTGGTCCGTGACAGAGCCAGTCAGCGAGTGCTCATGTTAACCCAATATCCTCCTAGATCCTCCTATGGCACACACAAAACTAAGGACAGTTTCAGATTACCATCTATAGTTTAAACATTTTCTAGAAGTCAGAAAACTGGCCTGAACGTTCATAAAAAAACATAAATAATAATAATAATTTAATATATATATACAATATATATATGTTTTATTTTATTTATTTATTTTTCCCCTGGCAGCTGTGATGACTTCAGCTGCTGTAATGGACCTGAGAGCTGTGAACAATAAATCGAGAGCAGAGTAAGGCGAGCTGTTTCTCTTGATTAGAAACACAGAGGCGTTTTGTTTCCCCCTTCACCAAAGTTCCTGTTTCGCCAAATTTCTCTCTTACTTTTTCTTAAATTACTTCTGGTCCTGTCTTCGTTTCCTGGGATGCCTTTAGGAACCCTGTGGTGCAGCACAGCTCCAGAACATCCTCTTAGTGCTAACTGTCAAAAAAAAAGCATTTAATATGCCATATAATAGATAGCAATATGGACCAGTGTGCTTACAGTCTGGAGATGAGAGAAGAGTCATTCCTGTGGATAATACACGGTGATGAAATTATTATAGGAATATTGGGAGACACGCTTCCCAAAGCATTAATTATTAGCAGTTTACAACAACAGTGCTGTAGATCTCCAGGAATGAAATTTCTCACCTGTGTGATGGATCCTGAAAAAAAGATTAATTTTAACTGGACGCTGGGCGTTATCATTTAGGAACAGGATTAAGATAACCTAGTTAGGTAAAATATTTATATACTGTATAACCTGGAGTTTCTTTGATGTTTGCAACTTTGTTGCTTGTACACAGTTTCAAGTCATGATGTTTTAATATTACAGAATTGAGGATATCACCATGGCATCAATTACAACCTGAATAAAGTTAGCTAGGCTAGCACTGTCACATCGCACCTTCAGAGTTTGGGGTTTAGTTTGGAGGTTTTCCCCATACTTGGTGGGTTTCCTCTTAGTAATCAGGTTTCCTCCAGCTGTCCCATGACATGCAGGGTAAGATGCTTGGCATTTCCAAATTGTCCATAATATTTGAATAACATCTCAGCATTTTCTCACCACCATGCCAGCATCTCCTCACTTCAATGCATCTCGACCAACTCCTTCTCGACCATTGCAGCATCTTCTCATCACCAACATCTCACAGTCTTCTCACCACTTTCTCAGCATCTTCTCACTACAAGTATCCAATCTTCTTCTAACAAGAAAATACCACTCCGTTTTCTTTCCACAAGCATCTCACTGCCATCACACGTTTTCAACGACTCTATATCATTCCATAATCTTCATCCTTTTCTACCATCTTATACTCCATAGTTTCTTTCCTTATCTGTTTGTATTCTTAGCCCTTTTTCATCTTGTTCTCCTCTTTTTTCTATTCCTTATTTTTCCCCTGCATAAATCTCTTCCTAAAGCCATGCTTGTCCTTATGTTCTTTCTCATTTCCCCTCGTTCATCTCCTCCTCATCAAGTCCTCCCCCATCCTGCTTTTGCTTTTCTGTTATATTCTTTGTCACCTTCTCCATTTCACAGTTTTCTCATCAGCTGAAACACATCTGTTTGTTCAGAAATTTGCATAACACATACACACATCACACACAGCTGAAGCTGAAGTCACTGGACAAACACCAAAAAAAAAAAAAAAAACTTTGAGAATATGAAACATTATGCAACAAATATTCTAATCAAACATGAAAAATCATGCTCAGATTAATATTTAATTAGTTGTTACACAGTGAACAACAAAAATGCAAAAATATATATAAACCTCAACCTTCATGCATGCTGTCTGAATGTGTATTTATTAAATTATCCATAATTTTTATTATTTTTATAATTTAGTATTATTTAGTATATAATTATAGTATAGTATAGTAAGTGCCAAAAAGTACAAGTGAGCATATTACAGTTGGGACTTTCCTCCAAAGCTGATTCTAAAAGAGATAACAAACCATACCATTTTATTTTAATTTTATTTTAATTTTATTTTATTCTTGTCTGCAGGTCTGACCTCATCCAAATTCCGACATTCGTTATGGTTCTCATATTGCATTGTCCTTGATATTATGCAACCAAAGAACTAGAAAAGAATTTCCAAATCTGAAGTCAGAAATAATCATATTTACTCCATTCTGTCCTGAAGATTAGGACCAGGTTCTGCATCACAGTTAATGTTTTTTCCCTGGCAGTCCTCTGCACTGCCGGGCAACCAACATTCACTGCCTCCAGGATGAACATCTGGTTATATTCACTTCAATTCAACTCAAATTATTTGTAAAACACTTTTAACACTGTCACAAAGCAGCTTCACATAAATATACATTAAACATTTGAAAAAAAAAATTATACATCTTAGTCTTTTCAGTTTGTCCCTAAAGAGGAAGCTGGAGTTAATGGTGGCACGTAAAAACTCCCTGAGAAGACATGAAGAAGAAACCTTGAAAAGAGCTAACCTTCAAAAGGGACCCATCCTCATCTTGGTGATATTGGATATGTTGATTCTATAACTATACGCTATAAGGTCAAAATCAAATTATATGACCTTTGTTGAAGTTACCAATTGTTTACTGATGGAGATTTGGATACAAAACTGTTTATAGAAATTTCAGTCCTAAAATTATCAGAGTGACTGTAAGTGAGTCGTAAACCAGCGGAACAAAACTGTTTGTATCAAATGCAATTCGAGGTCATCGTCGTGGTTTCTAAATGATCAGTTATCAAATCTTTACACAGACCATATGGGGCCATCCTCAGCAGCAGTGACTGGTCCGGAGTAGGGCATCAGGATTATTCAGGAAGGTCCAGAGGGCAGAAGGGGTAAGAATCACTGATATCTCAACAGTGCCATGTGTAGCTCGACAGAGAGAGAGAGAGAGAACAGTTACTGTAGATATGCTAGCAGTCACTTTATGTGTAAGTTAATGTATATTTTGTAGGGTGCAAGCAGGCACTCTGGCAGAAGTATGACTAAAGCATAACTAAAAGGGAGAACCAGAGAGAACCAGAAGGAAACACATGAGACATGAGCATTCCCTGTGAAGTAAAGCAACTAGTCAAGTTACCTGACTGAACTCATTAGAAAGGGAAGAAAGGCACAATCCAAACTTATCAGATCCCCATAACATTCTATGCCCATGAGCCCCCAGACCTGCACATTTACCTAAGAACAAATCTATTCACAAAAGGCTTGACAAAACATATACAGTGGAACCTCGGATTGCGAGTAACGTGGTTTACGAGTGTTCCGCAAACCGAGCAAAGATTTTAAATAATTTTTTATTCGGAAACCGAGCAAGTATTAGTTTACGAGCGCCGAGTATCATGCTTCACACATGCGACTCTTATTTTGACACCGAGCGTCACTCTCTCACCTTACCCCCCCTCCCCCTCCCTCCATACTCCCATGGTTTCACAAACACAGAAACTCTGCCTGTGCGCGCGCATTTTGACACTGAAACACACGTACACGCACAGACGCTCTCTCGCCTTTTCACCAATCCCGGCTTCACAAAGACACAGAAACTCTGTTCTGTCGTGATTCTTTTCAAAGGTAGGGTGCTGGTTCATTTGTTTTAATTATTTTTTTTACTTTACAGCAGTGATTCTTAGTATGCGCTCACGCCAGGTCAGAGAGATTTCTTTTTTTTCCTGTTAAAACGGTGTTTCCGTGTTTGTGTGTGTCCGTTTGTTGTGAAACGTAAGTGATTCCTTTAGTATGCGCTCGTGCCAGTCTCGGTTATTTTCCGTTAAACCGGTGTTTCCGCTGTGTTTATGCGCTTGTTGTGAAACTTAAAAAGTGAGTCTGTTAATATACGCTCATGTCGGTCTCAGAGAGATTTATTTTTTTCCTGTTGAAACGGTGTTTCTGTTGTGTGTGTGTGTTTGTTGTGAAACTGTTGTGAAAAAGCGAGGTGGGGAGAGGGAGGAGGAGTGTTACTGTGTAAAACGAGGCGAGGGAAGGGGCTAATTCCACACACACACACACACACACACGGCGCGTGCGCGCACCAATGGAAACACTTATCTGTCAGGATTTATTCATACTTTTTTCAAAGGTAAAGTGCAGATTAATTTGTTTTATTTTCATTTTATAGATTGTATTAATTATTTTTATGTATTTATTTTTGGGGGCTGTGGAACTAATAATTAGAGTTTTCATTATTTCTTATGGGAAATGATGATTTGGTTTAAGAGTGTTTCGGAATACGAGCCCACTTCCGGAACGAATTATGCTCGTAATCCAAGGTTCCACTGTATATACATATATATATATATACACAGGGTGGGCCATTTATATGGATACACCTTAATAAAATGGGAACGGTTGGTGATATTAACGTGCTGTTTGTGGCACATTAGTATATGTGAGGGGGCAAACTTTTCAAGATGGGTGCTGACCATGGTGGCCATTTTGAAGTCAGCCATCTTGGATCCAACTTTTGTTTTTTCAATAGGAAGAGGGTCATGTGACACATCAAACTTATTGGGAATTTCACAAGAAAAACAATGGTGTGTTTTAACGTAACTTTATTCTTTCATGAGTTATTTACAAGTTTCTCTTTGTTCACAGCCATTGACATGTCGAAGAGGCAGTCTGCTATAACATTTTTTAGAAAAACTGTAGTTACCCCAACAGCATGGTGGTGTTGTGATTTGCATTGAGTTTGCCCAGAGTTTGCAGTGTGGCCTGGGTTTATTCTGGGTACTCTGGTTTCCAGACAAGCAGATAATTGACTAATTGGAATTTCCAAATAGCCATGGTGTGTGAGTGTATGCTCTGTGATGGATTGGCAACCTGTCCAGAGTGTACTGCAACTCTGTACAGTGTAAATATAATTAGAGAATGAATAAATGTATATACAGTAGGCCTGGGTGATACAGTTTTCAGCCATATCACGATATCAGTGTTTCATATTGGTCGATATCGATAATTATTTATATTTTTATGACTCATTTAAAATAAGAACCAGGAAAAAAATATGTTACGTTTAAACATTTTTATTTTAAACTTAACCTTCCTCTGACCATAATCCCCTCAGTTATTAAGACAGAAATGTCCACAACCATGAAAAACTCACATAATTAAAATGTAAACATAAGTCTAAGGTCACAATGAACACTTAATTATCTCTTAACATTTAAGGTACAAAATGAAAGAAAATAAAATAGTGCAAAGTGTTAAATATAAACAGAGAAACCTGAGAATTTGGTGCAAGTTTAGTATAAGCTTTTTATAACCTGTCTTCTCGACTGTGCTAAGTGGAAGTATGTCTTTGGCTATATGATGTGCCACTGCATCTGTTATATCTTTGTACCGTTTAGATTCTTTGTCATAAGGCACTGATGCAGAGAACCTCTCCATGGTGGTCTGCTGCTTGTGCGGTGTTGCAGCTACAGATGTTGTTGGTTGAATACAGCTGTGCTCCAAAGGGTGACCTATCTCACCTATACGGTTTGACTCGCGGGGAGATGCGGTGTTAGGCACCGTGAGCTGCCGCGATTGCTCGCCGAGCTGACTTTTCCTCTTTTATTTACAATTTCCTCGCTCGCTGCGGCACTCATTTTCTGCTTATGAAGAGGAATCCAGCAGACCAGCACGAGACAAAAATATGGCGCAACCAAACGTGATACTGTTACATGATTGCCTGTTAGCGTATCACTCCCTACGTTGCTAGGTTACCAGAGAACGAGTGCCTTTGTTAATGCAACCAAACTCGATTCACAACCTCTGTTTTCTTCTGACAAAGAATAAAACATATCGAACGTTTTATCGAACACATTTTTTATCGATATCGATCACGTGCCTATCGCGATACATATCGTTGTCGTTTTATCGCCCAGCCCTAATATACAGTAGCTTCGCCTTCTTTGTATCATCTCTTCCTTCATTTTTTCCTCTTCCTCGTTCTTCTCCATTTTTTCACCTGCTTATTACTCTTCTTCTCACCCTCTCATCCTATCTCGCTACCTTTTCTGATCAGAGCACTGGTTCCCAGAAATGGGAAAGGAGAAGACCTTTGCAGGGTGGTGAAGATCATCAGCGTGTGT
Source organism: Clarias macrocephalus (assembly GCA_011419295.1). NCBI lineage: Eukaryota > Metazoa > Chordata > Actinopteri > Siluriformes > Clariidae > Clarias > Clarias macrocephalus. The sequence goes on from JAAGKR010005708.1 coordinate 30,049, forward strand.
GATGCTAATCTTATGCCAGCATTTCATGTTTGATCGCGCGCGTGTGTGTGTTAGTGTGCCAGCGTCTCTGAGTCAAGTCACATCTTGTAGCTTTGATACATTTAGACGCGGTGGCTTTCTTGGTGTTGATGGAAGGAATTCTTGAAGTTGAAAGAGCAGATTTTGACTCCAACATGTTCACACAAGGAAACCGTGTTAGCTTAGCAATTCAGTTTCTGACCTGAGAGGAACAGTAGCCTACAATGCTATAGGAGAGCGTTCAGTACGAAAAACAAGTCAAAGACCACACTGAAGTGAGTCCTTGTGTGTGGGGCCTAATATTCTAAACAACACACTTGATTGACAGCACTCTGCCTCAAGGCTCTTGCTAGCTAGTTTAAGGTTTGCTAAGTTGCAACACTAAGTTGCTATTGACTGGCTTTTACTCACTAGTTTAACTTTTACACGCTATGTTAGCCTTTACAGTTAACCACTGGCATTCTAGGTTCGTTTTTAACTTTCTATGTTACCTATTATTGCTAACTAACCTGCTGTTTGCTATGGTAGTTAGCTTGCACTGAGTCAGCTTTTGACTTGCTAGGTTAGCTTTCACTCACTAGTGGTTAGTTTGACGCTCCAGCTTGGCCTTCACTTGCTGGGTTAATGTTAATTTTCCTAAGTTAGAGTTTCATTCCCTAGGTTAGTCATCATTTACTAGGTTAAGTTTACTCTATATTAGCTGTCACTCATTATATTGACCTTCACCTGCTAAATTAGCTTTTAATGACTATTTTACCCATGATAACCTACCCATGCTAGGTTAGATATCACATATTGTGTTTCGTTTGCTTGGTCAACTTTTTTCTATTAGGCCAACTTTTACCATATTTCTGTCATTCCTTTATCTTTGACTCACTACATTAAATTTCATTTGCTAGGTTAGTTTTGGCTTATTAGCTTAACTTTCAATTGTTAGATTTGCTTTTATTTACTATGTTAGCCTTCACTCACTACATTAGCTGTACCACCAGGGTTCTGTGTCAGTTGCTAAGGTACAGTAGCTTTCACTCACTAATTTAGAGTTGATTTTATAAATTGCTCCACTTGCTAAGTTAGAGTTAATTTAATAATTAGCGGGTTTTCCTGCCAGGCTAGGTCAGGCTCATCTTGCTAGCTCACTTGCTCATTTATTTAAAAAGTTTTGCACTGTATAATTTTTTTATCAGATTTTTTTGAACACTGAAAAAGTGTGAGCGCTGCTGAGATGCTCACCTAAAATCCACCAATAGAAGGACAGCAAACCCACAGGACAGCTACAGACACTGTAACAGCTGTAATGCTAACGCACTGAATGACATCATCCTGTATTCCTGTTCCCCCAGAAACAAACTCCTCATTTTTAACACGTCACGTCTCGAAGCGCTCGAACGCTGCTGCTATTATAGTAAAGAATTATGTAAATAAAGCTTCATGACTGGTGAGAGTGATGCTTATGGAAGTTTTCACCCTCTGATTAGCCCCGCCCACTTGCTGTGAATAGCGGAGAAGCTGTGGTGAAGTTCAGGTGGAAAGTTTGCAGTTGTTCAGACTCTGTGCTGCAGACTGTGAGCGTGACATTATAAGCTCATTATAAACCCATCAGGCATTTCAGTTCCCTCGAGTGCGCTCATCAGTGAGCAGAAACACTTCTGAGCTTCTATTATAGCGCAGTTCGGAGTCGTGATTGTTCTGATTGCCACTCTTGCTCTCGTGCCTCTCTGATTTCCTGTTTTTTTTTTTTTTTTTGCCCTTGTGGTTTGTCCTTTGGATTTTTTTTTTCTCTAGTAGACTGTTTAGTTGGGGAATATCAGGTGGCTAGCATTAGCTCATAGCTGACTTGCTTGCTAGTTATTAACATAGAATAACAAATGTGCACCCACACAAACACAGACACACATAAAGATTTTAAAAAGTTTGTAGCTTTAACTGTAACCAGCATGTTGTGCGTATTTAGGTGAATTATCAGTAGTCTAAAAAAAGAGTTACTGTGACCACATCAATCGGTGTATCACTCGTTTGTGATATAAAACCAAAAATAATAAAAAAAACACCAGAAAAAAAACAGTTTTTTTTTAAATATCCGTTTCCAAAATTAAAAAAAAAAAAACCAGATTGCGCCTTGTTTCCAATTTTTGATTTTGTGCTTAAATAAAAAATAACGAGCGCTGACTTTGCCTTTTATTTATTTATTCATTTTGACCATATAAACCTGTATCTTACAAACTTTTTCACACACAATTATTTATATATTTATACATTTACATATTTTGATCAAATAACGAATGAATGATGCACAGATTTTAAATCTTATCTTATTTATCCACTTACTAGTACAGTTACATCCATGTCTTGGAACATCCACAAAACTGGAGTTCGCTTTGGTTGCGTTCACATCACCAGCCTGAAGCGACTCAAATCCATTTTTTTACTTTAACATGACACAGGTTTGACTTTTTTTAGGGCTGTGTGAATGCACAAATTTGATGTTTTTCAGATCAATTCAATTTTATTTAATTTGTAAAGCGCTTTTAACAGTGGTCATTGTTGCAGAGCAGCTTTACAGAATCCAAATAAAATAATGGAATGTGTATAAATTGTGAGAGAAAATATGTACGAATCAAAATGATCAGATTGTCATTGATGAGCAAGTCGAGGGTGACGGTGGCAAATCGGAAGAAACCTTGACTCAACAGGGAACCCATCCTCTTTTAGCTGATCAGATCCAAGTCACTTTTTTAAAATTGGAATTCATGTGACTTTGTGCCTCTGCGCATGCGTAGGGCGTGACATCGAAGTCAACAATTCGGCAGTTCGGGAATTTCATAACATTGCTAGCAACAACTCTAAAACAGCTGGCGTCTAATCCCAAGCGGATTATTTGCTAAAATGACCTCCATTGTTTGAAAGTAATGAGCGCTTTCACAAATATGATTTGTGTTTTAATCAAACAAAGATGTAAATCTATGGATGTGCGCAAAAGTGCGGTTTCAGAGGACAGACGGCGTATCTGACTCCTTATTAGAGTCAGATAAAAGTCTCTTGTGATTATAAAAGGGAACAATGTGACTTGTAATGTGAGTGTTATAGCAGCTATAAAAACAGTTCTTCCCTGAGCAGCTTCTCTTTTGAAGTTTGTAGGACAAACAAAATCACCACTTGTCACGTGACTGAGAAACACAAAGAAATTAATTAGAAAGAAATTAGATTTAATTGCATTTATTTAATTACAGCTTTACTTCTGATTGGTACAAAACACTGACACTGGAGATTCCTTCCAAACATTACAGAACACTTGAATGAATGAGCTGTTGCTGTAGAAATAAAAACGTGTTAAAACAATCAAATTAATTATAAACTTACTGTATATAACCTGCACTACTGAGCTGCTGTTATAGAAATCTGATCAACTCCTTCTGACCAGTCAGAGTACAGTACACTGATGCAGTGGTGTGACATGGTTTATACCATTATTACAAATCAAACTACAAACTACAGTATATGATCAGAAAGTGGAGAATTTTTTGTGCTCATTAAATATCTGAGACACTCCGGTTTTGGTCTTAAGCCCATGATGATGTCGTTGCTTCTTGGCAGAGTCGTATTTTTATTTATTTTTTGCTCAGCAGGGGAACATGTGGAGATTTTCAAAAACTTCCTGAATATATTATGTGAAATATATCCTGGTGTGTGATACTGACAGATTTCTGTAAGTCACACACATAGTCTTCTCTCCAAACACAGATCTCTTGAGTAATAAAACCCACATGGTTGAGTGCATTCCTGCGTTAAACGGTTACCTCTGGGCCTCAGGACTCACGGCTCTCATCAATCGTCTCAACAAAGTAACTGTAAATTATATTTTCATTTCTTGAACTAAAAGCACATTCAGGTCTGACACACAGAGGAAGGAGAGTGAGGATGTTCAAAGGCATTTTGTTTTTTTTTTGTCTTTTGGTTTCTAGAAATTCAGAAATTCTTCAAAATGATCCTTCGTGCATGTTTCCACCGTGAGGAAGCTGATTTATTTGCTGGAACTGATGTTCTCTGCAGTGCTGCTTCTTGTTCGAGAGATTACACTATGTAGTGCACTTTCAAGTAGAGATGACAGTACAGAGTCGCATGACACGAGTCAGCTAAATGATTCACCCGGACTGAATCACTGATTCATTTCTAATTGCTCGATTTGTTTAAATGGGTGCTCGGATCGTCTCAGAGCGAACTGTGATGCTTGCTTTTTTTATTACGCAATATTCATTCTAGGAATCATAATATGCAAAAGTTCTGGCACCTAGCTTCATTGAATTTTTGTCTCTTTTTGTTTATTTTTTTAATGAAGTCACATTCTGGTTATTGTGAGTTTTAAAGCAACAATAAAAACCTAAAACTGAAGAAAATGTGTATTTGTTTTCTGCTCATTTATTTTTTTTTTAGATATGAATAATTTACAGTATGTTTTGCTATAAAATTTAAAAATGTACTTTAAAAGTTTGTAAAATCAATAAAATACACTTAAATAATTTTAAATAAAAAAATACATTTTAAAAAATAAATTAATAAATAAATGCAAAATGAACATGATTTCTTTGGCACTCTTCAACTATGATGCTTCTGTAATATTTCACACATAAATTGTTATTAATAATAATAATATGATTAATAATGATAATAATATTACACATTTTATTTACTGTTAAAATTAACTGTATATTCTTATATTGTAATGCATTATGTTAAATCTTTATTAAATTAAATTTAAAAAAGAATTAGCTAACCAGCTAACTAATTATATACCTTTTGCTAATTAGCAGTTTACAACCTGACATTATTACAATAAATTGGCAATTTTTATACGTGCCATTTTATTTTCATTTTAAATAAACTAAATAAATTAATAAACAATAAATAAATAAATAAATAAATAAATAAGTCTAGCGTTGTGCTGCAAGCTGCAACTACACAATTCATGGATTATTAAACACATACATTCCTGTAACAATAGTTGATATCCTAATAATAATAATATTTTTATGTTAAGTGTAAATATTATTTCATGTGGCGGCAGGGTGACTTAGTAGTTAGCACTGTAGCCTTGCACCTGCAGGGTCTCGGTTTGATTCCCGGCCAGGTTCGATTCCCATCTCTATGTACATGGAGTTTTCATGTTCTCCCCGTGCTTAGTGGGTTTCCTCCGGGTCCTCCGGTTTCCTCCCACAGTCCAAAGATGTTCTCAAATTGTCCATTTTGAGTGTGTGAATGTGTGTGCCCTGCGATGGACTGGCACCAGGGTGTGTCTTATGCCCTAAGTCTCCTGGGATAGACTCCAGGCCCCTCGCGACCCTGTATACAGGATAAAGCGGTATAGACAATGAGACGTTGATTATTTCATGTTTATTGTGAATGAATAAATACACATTTATGACCCATATATTCTTCTATAGAAATGCATATATTGCATATATAATGCAGTAAATAAAAAAATAATACATTTCTAATGCTTTTGTTAACTAGCAGTAAAAATCTGGCATCAATTTTTTAAATTCTAAACTTTTATCATTTAATTTTTATTTTCCATTTATAATAAGAATAATATAGAATATAAATTCTATGATATTCTTCATTATTATAAATCTTGCAATGTTTTCATTACTGCTGTTTATCTATCATAAAACCTGACTGTTTACGAATGTTCCTTACTTTTATTCTCCTCATTAACAAGATGGCTGTTGGTGGGAAATGTATAGTATATAGTGCTAAAGACACGTCTGAGATGCCACTGGTGTGTCTGTTTCCTTCCTCCCGGGTGAACGGCGTGTGCCGAGCCTGCTCAGTGTACTGTTTAACTGCAGCTGTTAACAACACGCCGTGATCCGCTAGTCACACGGCACATTTCCAACAGCTCCTGAAACTGACCAGAGTCGGCGGCTTTCTAGGTCAGTGGTCTCTAGTGGGGATGAACAAGACAACAACGTTAAGACATGGAAAACTAATTCTTTTGAACATCCAGCAAAGTTTAAGTTTAAAAAGGAGAACAGAAATGGAAACACACGTTCCACTGATCTAATAGTTGTCCTGATGGGTGTGGTCTAATATTCTAATGAGCATGTCACATCACCCATGTAATGAATAAATATTAACTATTTAAAAATTTATATAAATAAACATTTATTTTTAATAATTTTGCTAGATACAGTATCATAAATTCACTTAGCCAACTAGCTAATAATGCCAACTATGGAGCTACTACAAAGTATTAACAGGTGACATTTTTCTTGGACTGTTAGAGCTAGCAAACCTTAAACCGTTACAGGTTTTTATATTGTGCAAAAACATTATACGGTTGTTAGCCACTTTCCATCATATTGCCGACTGCATCCATATTAGCCTAGCTTACCTAAAACTAGCTACCTTTCTGTAAAGGTGTTTACAGGCTGTTTAAATTAGTTTTTTTTTTCTTAAGCTAAATAATTATTAAGTCTTAAGAACATTTTATTGTGTGAGAACAAGCTATTACCTAACCATGACTAATTTTGCTAGGTATCAGTAATCTAATTATTAGCTAGCCAACTAGCTAATAATGTTAACTATGGAGCTACAATAAAGTAACAGCTTTTTAACAGTTTTTTTTTTGTGCTAGCAAACCCTAAAATAATAGTTTTTTTAATTATATGGAGTGTTGCTACCCCAGCTATGTTAGCTTCATGATCTGCTAATGTCATGTAAGCAACGAAACAAATTAGGTAGTGTAGGTACATCTAAAATAAGTACATTTTTGTGTGTTTTAGTTTTTTTTTGGCACTGTAATTGCCAAATTTTTTTTGTAATTTCAGTAATTTATCTAGCAAGCTAGCTAGTAAAGCTAAATATGGAGCAAGTACGTCACAAAGTCTTTCCAGCTAACATTTAGCTGTTTAAGAGCTATATTTACATAATAAATTAGGTATGTTTTAATTAAAATTTTTTCTTCTTATCATTAAAAATTGTTATTTCAGTACAGTAAATTGCCTAGCAAACTAGCTCATAGTTAAGTTAGTTAAGCCTCAACAGCTAATATTTTTTGAAAGGTAGAAAACCTTGACAATGTTACAGATTATGATGTTGTGAAAACACATTAATGAGCTTTTATTCACTCTCTGTCCTGTTCCTCACTACTGTACGTCTAGATTAGCGTGATAGCTGTACAGTATTTAACATCCTGTAATCAAGTAAAATGTTGTTAGGTACATCTTAAACAACTAAAGGCTGCAATCTAGCAAATAGGTTTTTGATGCACAATATTTTGCACAGTAATACACACTGCACATTTTTTTCAATGCTGCTTTTAAAATAGTTTTTATTGTATCATCTATTCTAGTTTTTTGTGGCATTTATTGTGGACATCAAAGCAAAGAAAAAAAATCATTTTATGGGGAAACATGTTTCTTTACTGTGCATATGTCAATAAACTTAAAGCTAACATGATGTATTATGATGATGTTTATAACCTTATGGAATGCGTTATGGAAGCCCAGCTTGAGTCCAGTCTTCAGCTCTGGTGTCTCGCATCTTCCTCTTCACAATACTCAAGAGATTCTCTTTGGGGCTTAGGTCAGAAGAGTTTGCTGGCCAATCAAGCTCAAGGATACCATGGTCCAGCAGGCATTAATACATTCGGCAGTGTGAGCAGGTGCCAAATCCTGCTGGAAACTGAAAACAGCATCTCCATAAAGACATATATATGCTCTGACCTTAGATCTGATAAAACACAGTAGACCAGCACCAGCAGATAACTTGGCTCCCCAAACCACCACTGACTGTGCAACACTGGATCTCAAGTAGCTTGGATTCTGTGCCTCACTTCCTCCAGACTCTGGGACCTCAATTTCCTAATGAAATGGAAAATTTACTTTCATATGAAAAGAGGACTTTGGCCCACTGAGCAACAGTCCAGACCTTTTTTCCCCCCAAGCCCAGGTAAGATACCTCTAGTATGGTCTCTGGTTCAGGAGTGGCTTGACACAAGGAATGCGACAGTTGTAGCTCGTGTCCTGCATACGTCTGTGTGTGGTGGCTCTTGAAGCACTGACTCCAGTTACAGTCCTTTCCTGTTGAATCTCCCCCAAATTCTTGAACAGGCTTTGTTTCACAATCCTCTTAAGGCTGCAGTTATCCCTGTTGCTTGTGCACCTTTCTTTACCACATTTTTTCCTTCCATTCAACTTTCCATTAATGTGCTTGGATACGGCACTCTGTAAACAGCTGGACTACTGAACCAGAATGAGAGACCATTTAACGGCTCAGGAAACCTTTGCAGGTGTTTTGAGTTAATTAGCTGATAAAAGAAATAAACACTTGAAATATGTCAGACTGTGTGGAATACATCTCTACATGAGTTTCACTTTTTGAACTGAATCACTGTAATAAATAATCTTTTTGTTGATATTCTAACTCATTGAGATGCACCTGTATGTTAGAGTAAATGATGCTGGCTAGACAGCTTCATCTCACAGGGTCTAATTTATTTGTGCTGAGTTTATCCCAGTTGTGACTTGTTTATGTGAAGTCTTGACGTGTAGAGTGCTACATTTCCACATTCTGCTGGATCTTCACTTTCAGTAATTTCCCCAGTTCCTGTCCGGACTCACATGTTTTATGGTTCGGACCTCTTCTCCAGTATTATAATAAAAGTACGACTCTAACCAGCTTCTCCCTCTCTGCTTGTCTGTTCACTCCAGTATGGATGACAACTATTAGTATTTTATGAGCCTCACAAGAGAACCTTTCCATCCTTTGCTAATGTCTGCTAATCAGATGAAGGCAGTGTCAGCTCTCACCCCTCCCCTTAAAGCATAAAGAATGATATCGACTTCAAAAATAGCTTCGGTGTGACTGAGATTTAGAGAGAATTTATTATTGTCATATGAGGAGGATCTCAGCGAGAGAACACTGACCTGTCGGCTGACCCTGAATGTCTGTGAGCTGATCCTTCGTCGCTATTTGAAAATTTTTAGCTCCATATTATAGCCCCAAGATGTTCCTTTTGTCTTTATTGCTTTCATATCACGATTTCCGGGTTCATCCCAGGGAGCTGCTCTCGTCCCTGCTGCTGACACACACACACATCTCATATTCTTTCGTACTTCATGTTTCAAAGATATTGCTGCTGTCATATGCACACACGCTGGTTTTACACTTCTATACTTTTATATTGTTACATAGTTTATACTTTCATTTAGTAAATTCTGTACCTGTGATTTATATTTTTATTTAATTCTATTTTATTTTGTAACTTAATTTCTCAATTAAATTTTTTATCTTATTGCAAATGAGAATCTTTTGTTGCGAAATTTTGATAAATAAAAGTTTACATTTTAGTTTTGTTCAAAGCCATGTATAAGTTTAGCTAAAGAACAGGAAAGCCTTCAAAAGTTAGCCCTTAGACCTTGTACAGCACAGACCTGTGACGGAAATTTAACATAATGACCGATTATTTTTTATTTTTAAAAAAGCTCCTTACAGTATATGGATGTACTACCAGTGTGTGTCGATGGAGGAGGGCTCAGGCACCAAACTGCATAGGGATTTTATATGTTATTTAAAATTAAAGTTATAACCTTTAATTTTAAATGTAAACTTTGCTGCTACTGTAATATGCAAATAACGGAAGTGGTGTGTAGACCAGAGAAGCTATTGTGCAATCATGTGGGAAACCCAGTGCAGACTGCTTATTTGGACAAAAAAAACCTTTTGGTGGGAGTTTGTATTAGTTTTTCCTTCCTTTTTTGTTTCATTATACATAAGGTTTAATCTGTGTGTGTTGAACAACAATTAAATAAAATTAAATACAGTGGAACCTTGGATTGCGAGTAACACGGTTTACAATTGTTCCGCAAGACGAGTAAAAGAATTTTGACTTGAAAAACGAGCAAGTCTTGGTTTACGAGTGCCAAGTATCATGTATCACGCATGAGCTCTTGTTTTGACACAAAGCGTCTCGTGATCACAACTGAGCCAATGCTTTTTCTCTCTCTTGCGCTGCGGAATTGTGGGCAATTGTCAAAAGGAGGAGTTTTACTGTGTAAGACGAGGCGAGGGAAGGGGTTAATTACACACACACACACACACACACACACAAACACACACACACACACAAATACACGGTGCCTGCGCGCACAAACGGGAACACTTATCTGTCTGGATTTATTTTAACTTTTTTAAAAGGTAAAGTGCAGTTTCATTTGTTTTATTTTTACTTTATATATTGCATTAATTATTTTTATGTATTTATTTTTTTGGGCTGTGGAACGAATTATTTGAGTTTTCATTATTTTTTCATTAATTCTTATCAATTTGGTTTACAAGTGTTTTGGAATACGAGCCCTCTTACGGAATGAATTATACTCATAATCCAAGGTTTCACTGTAGTCTAATCATTAAAAATCTGCCCAGACAATATTGTTTTAATATGACATTATTAGTTTTTTTTTGTATTGGTTTAAGTATGAGTATTTATAATTCTCATTATATAAATAAAACGTTATAATTATAAGGTTTAATAAAAAAAAATTAAAGATTTAATTCGAGTGTGTGTTTGACAAGAACTTAAATAACAAAAAAAGTCTTCCTGATTTTAAATACTTTTTATGTTTGTTTTTTTCATCAGTCATGTTTATACAGTTGGTTAAAATAAAATATAATTTATTTACCTTATATTGCCCAGGTTGTGTTGAAAAAAAAGGATATAAAACACTCTTTATAGCACAATCTCGAAACCTCCTTACTGTATATTACAGAAAAAAATGCATTATGCTGTCTGAGTTGTCAGGGTTAGCCATGCATAGTCTCTTGACATTTACTTTGATTTCATTTTATCTGAAGTGATTTACAGTCAGAGAGAATCAAGCGTAAGCGCATGCCACAAATTCCCGCTGTCTGGAAACCCTGATGCAGTGTGTACGGCTCTAGTGTCATTTTGTTCACATCATGTGGTTTTATTTAAAAGTTTCTTGTACCTTTGTTGTGGCTTTTGTCCTGTTCCCGCCCTCATGTTACCTGGTCCTGAACACCACTTCTGTGTTTTTTTTTTTTATTCTTCGTTTTTTTTGTCTGTAACTAATTGTTAGGTTTGAAATTGCAATGTCAATTGCTTGACGTGTCTGCAACACTGGACGGCTCAGACACACTTGGCAACTGGGAGAGAAACGCACGCATGCTCACATGACGTGTCTGAACGTTCACAGAAGAGGAGGTTTTTATGTTCTGCACCTAATGGTTTGTATTATGTTTAATCAAAAACCATAACGTTTAACATGTTCTGCTGAAAACCAGAGATAAAAGAGCAGACATTGTATAGATATCCAGAAGATGTATTGCCACATAAGGAGGGAGAAAAAGCTCAAAGGAAGGGAAAGAGAGAGAGATGTGAAAGTTATCATGTTCAAAGGAAAATTCCACAAAATTGGTCTCATTTTGTTCATTTCTTTATAACTATGTTTCCAGGCCATGATGATTTCTTGTCTGATGTTACCTGTCTGTGTCCTGACACTTGCAGTGGTGTTTGAAGAAACTATAATAACACAGGTGTCTGGTACATGTGAGACAATATTTCCTCATGCTCCTGCAATACGGACGTTCCGTCGGGGAAGAAAAAACCCTCCATAGATGTGATGTGCTGGTGATTCAGTACATTCAGGTGGTCATGTGACTTCATTTTATTGCCAAATAACGTTGCTGAGTCTCGACCTGAGCGACTGAAGCGACCCCGGATCATAACACTGTCCCAACCCAATGATGGGTTTTTAACCCAATTCCAGTTATTTTAATATGTCTTTGCTTTAAGTTGATCTTTCTGACCTGCTGTGTCCATCACAAAACATGATTACAGACATTCCTTACTTATTTAGTGGAGTGTGTATGGTACTTCAGACAGTCAATTATATTGTTATTTTACTAGTGTTTTATTTTTCTCACCTGCACACAGTTTGTTTTATGAGTATTTACTGTACGTCACTATCTCATATGTCTCGTTTGCTTCTTTGTACTAAAGTTCTCGCTTCTGTCTCATTTGTCTCACACATGGATCTCGTTCTGTTATTTTTCGAAACCTCATTTCCTTCTCCTTGTGAAGTCTCGCCAAACTCCAGAGCTTCTCTGCGCCTGATTGTTTCTTGGTTTATGTGTTTCCGTTCTGTCTGCTTACAAATCGTGTGATTTATATGATTTTTAATATTAATAATAAAAAAAGTCTGTTCATAATTACCGGTTTTTCGTTACAAATACAGCAACTGTAACAATTCAATATTTCTCTATTCTTTGGATTTTGAACCAATTAGGCTTCAAAGATGAGAGTGGAAACGATTTTAATACTTTAACTCTCAGGCTAAGAAATTATATAAATAAAAAATGATGATGAATCATGAAAAACAGAAATCTTACATTTTTATACATTTATTGTCATAACTTTGAATAGAAACACCAATTTTGATTTGAGTTTACAATTTTTACACAAGTCCAGTATGTAATAAATTATTAATTAATTACAGCCTTGTCTCAAAAGTATAGAAGTTCATGTCTAGCTCCAGATGTTCCCTCTGGAAAGACTAATCCTCCCAAAAAGCCCAGGTCTTACACAAGCACCTGCAGGAATCTGCTTCAGATATTTCACATATTTGCTCAAGAAATGGATAGCAGTCCAAACCAAATTAAAAATTAAAAGGGAAAACATCTGCTAAAACATCAGCACTAAAAGAATTGGAATAAAGCCCTGCTGAAGAAGAAGAGAACGTGATCTTGCACATGCTTTAAATCATCCTAATGTTGCTCGAGACATGCACGGTGCATTTTAGAAAAGCAATGGGAGATTTTAACAGGAAATGCCTGATTAAATGCAGAGCTTGTCTGCGCGACCTTATGACCGAAGAATACATTTATTTATTTGCTAATTTAGGATTTTGTAAAGGCTCCACCATTTTAAGGTGCAAACGCAGGCAATGCAACACCAGTTTACCAATATGGAATAGACGGGCCATTTCTAATGAGCATATTCAAGGATTATCTGATTATAGTAATGTAATATACAGGTGTACACTGTGATGCACCAAGTCTTGTTGCTGTTATTGATCTTTGTTTATTTGTTTGTTTGTTTGTCTCTTTCCCTCCTTTTTTGTTTCAAACAGATGCTGATTTTATCAACACATAAACATTCAGTTCCTCCCTGTAGCCGAAACACAGCATCGGGTCAGACTGCTGGTTTTTATTTATTCAGCGGTTTTTGCATGTGTGTGTTTCTTTGTCCTGGTTCTGATTTTAAATGCATACCTGTAGTGTGAGTTAATATCCGCCTGCTTTCCGGGGATAATAGTGCAGCAGAATGAGATGATGGACATAAAAGATTCCAGTTTCAGTGACTGACTCCAATAGCAGATAAACGTTAGGAGTTTATAGTGTAGTATAGTATATTATAATATAGTGTAGTGTGTAGTATAGTGTAGTATAGTAGTGTGTAGTATAGTATAGTGTATAGTGTAGTGTAGTATAGTAGTGTGTAGTGCAGTATAGTATAATATAGTATAGTGTAGTATAATAGTGTATAGTATAGAATAGTGTAGTATAGTGTAGTGTGTAGTATACTATAGTGTAGTGTGTAGTATACTATAGTATAGTGTAGTATAGTAGTGTGTAGTATAGTGTAGTGTTGTATAGTATAGTGTAGTGTAGTATAGTAGTGTGTAGTATAGTATAATATAGTATAGTGTAGTATAATAGTGTATAGTATAGAATAGTGTAGTATAGTCGTGTGTAGTATAGTACAGTGTAGTATATATTGTAGTATAGTCTAGTGTGTAGTATAGTGTAGTATAGTGTTGTACAGTATAGTATATAGTGTAGTATAATAGTGTGTAGTGTAGTATAGAATAGAGTAGTATAGTCATGTGTAATATAGTGTAGTATAGTAGTGTGTAGTGTAGTATAGTATATAGTGTAGTATAGTAGTGTGTAGTATAGTGTAGTGGTGTCTAGTATAGTAAAGTGTAGTATAGTAGTGTGTAGTATAGTGTAGTGGTGTCTAGTATAGTAAAGTGTAGTATAGTGTAGTGTAGTATAGTATATAGTGTAGTGCAGTATAGTAGTGTGTAGTGCAGCATAGTATAATATAGTATAGTGTAGTATAATAGTGTGTAGTGTAGTATAGTATTTAGTGTAGTATAGTCATGTGTAGTATAGTGTAGTATAGTAGTGTGTAGTGTAGTATAGTATTTAGTGTAGTATAGTCATGCGTAGTATAGTGTAGTATAGTAGTGTGTAGTGTAGTATAGTATTTAGTGTAGTATAGTAGTGTGTAGTATAGTGTAGTATAGTGTACTGTAGTATAGTATATAGTGTAGTGCAGTATAGTAGTGTGTAGTGCAGTATAGTATAGTGTAGTATAATAGTGTGTAGTATAGTACAGTATAGTATAGAATAGTGTAGTATAGTCGTGTGTGGTATAGTGTAATATAATATAGTATAGTATATTTAAGCAATATCACGCTCGAGGTCGTGCTGGTGTGCTGGTTATCAGCACGGCTACAATATGATGCGATCAGGTCACAACCTGAGTATCATAACCGTGCTGGGCATTTGCTTTGACATTCTAGTAGGCGTTTATGAGGTTGCTACAGTATGTCAGCTCCAGGTGTTCTCTAGGTGCTACTGTAGGGTTTTGAGAAATGATTGCTGTGACATTCTAGGTGGTTGTTATAGGATTGCTAAATTGCTATGGGATTGCTATGATGTTTTCCAGGAGGTTGGTAGATGGTTACTAGGGATTTTTTGTGGTATTCCAAAAGACTTTTCTGGCATTGCTATGTGGTTAGGTAGGAAATTTCAGGTGGTTGCTAGGGTTTGAATAAATTATACCCAATGATTTCTCATGATATATATTCTCATCATACCCTATGAAATCCCAGGTGGTTGCTAGGCAGTGTTGGGGGACGTTACTTTTTAAAGTAACTAATTACATTACAAAATTATTGCCTTCAAAAAGTAATCCGTTACATTACTGCGTTACTTTCTGATAAAAGTAACTAGTTCGAGTAACTTTTCCATTGCAGAAAATGAAAACTCCTTTGTGCTTCCTCATGCATGTTGTTTTAGTTGAGACCTTTATAATTATTCTATCATCATCACTCAGTGAAGTTTGGCCCATAATTTATTAACTACTAATACCTCTGTCTCACCTACGCGGTTTCGTGCGGTGGCCGTAAGTACGGTTCATCAGGATTCACCGCCAGTTTCAGTGCTGTGATTAGGTTTCCATCTTTCTGCGCGTCTGTCCTCACATCGTCAAACTGCATAGGTGAGATAGGGGTATAACAGCAGTTCTCACACACACACACACACACACACACACACACACACACACACACACTAATGGATTGGGAATGACTGCTGTCTGGCTCACGGATTACATAAATTGTCTGAATAACGGATTACATCTTTGAAAAAGTAACTAAGTAACTGCGGACCTAAAACGTTAGATTCACGTTATCCTGGGTACCTGCTAGGAGGTTGAAGAGTAGCTGCTCGGTGTGTGCTGTGGTTTTCCGTGGGCCAAGTGATTTATGAGGTGTCGCTACTGTATGTCATTGATAGAGTTACTAAGTGCTTCGATATGGAATCCCAGGTAGATGCTAGGCTGTTACTGGGAAGTTATTCCGCGTAGTAACTAGGTGTTAGCTATGGTATTCCAGGTGGGTCTGCTAAGAGATTTCTAAGGTGATGTGAGGTCAGTGTCCAGGTGCTGCATCATGATTGTTTGTGTCGATGTGTTGTTTGAATATCTGTGATTTCCCAGATGGTCCACGTTACTGCCGAGGTAATGATTAGTTGCTGTTACAGTACGTAACCCTGGTAATTGCTAGAGTGTGTTGCTAAGCAGTTGCTATGGTATTCCAGGTGATGTTTAGAGCAGTTTTATTCACATGAAGGAAGAAAATAAAGAGAGGCTGGTGAGGGTGTTTATGAGTGTTTATGGCTGCTACAATGTAACTGGAAGCAGGAAGTAACTTTAACATAACTATACAATGATAAAAAAAGTGTAATTTATTATTATTATTATTATTATTATTATTATTATAAATAAACAATTGGATTGTTTAATTTAAACTACTGAAGAAGAGAAGCGACTTTGTTCTGATAGGGTGGCTACAGTACCTGCGCTTCACACCACCCCATTGCTGGTGTGTGTGTGTGTGTGTGTGTGTGTGTGTGTGTGTGCGTGTGTGTGTGTGTGTCACACACACTCAGTTCACATGTTAAGGTCGAGTAGGAGCTGGCCTTCCTCCCACGCTGTGAATAAGACGTAATGAAGCAGGAGCTCTGAACTGAAACTCTCTCTCTCTCTCTCTCTCTCTCTCTCTCTCTCTCTCTCTGTTAACGCTGTACATCGATTTTCACCCCTCCTCGTTTTTGCAGCGCGTTTTGAAGACAGCCGAAAAGACGACGCAGTCAGCGTGCAGATTGTTCAAAAGCTTGAAGGATTTAGTATGGATTTACTGTAAGCTGAGAGACACAGTGTTGGATGGACGACGTGGGTGTGTGTTGGACAGGAATTGGACTGAATCATTGATGTGATGTGTTCTGACACAGGGCTTTAAGCGGGTGCGATCACATCATTCCACACACACGCGCACACACACACACACACACACACACACACACACACACACACACACACACACACACAGATTTTCTACCTTACTCCTCTTCTAATGTGAAAATTGCATCCATGTCTAGGCAGGTCCAGGCTTCAAAGCGGGTCAATCTTCAGGGAAAAAAAAAAAAAAAAACTCTGACGTTGTCTTGCTTATCTTCAGCCAGAAATATTTTTCAAGAGAAATTTAAATCAGGCAGGTGAGAACACAGCAATCGCTCTCAGGTTGGAAAGCAGGTGAACCAGGTGGTCTCAGCCGTCTTCCCTGAGACAAAGTGATTCGACTCGGAGTCGACTCCCCTGCAGGAAGTGAATCAAACACTCTGTATTCTGTTTACTTTTTCGTCTCACGGTGGTGTTTGTAAGTCACGCCACTTCTCGTTGGTCTTATTTTACAATATCTGCTTTACATTTGAGATCAGTTTGCCCATGTTTCAGTAAACTGCATGTGCATCTGTCTCCAATGCCAGCTCTTTGTGCTCTGATGTAGAATTGCCAAACTGACATCTTCTTCTCGTTCTTTTCAGTGCATGTGGTCTGCATATTCGGATTCTGGCACATGTTTCATGTCAGATGTTCCTCCTGATGTAATTTATCCATGCTTGAGATGCACACTGACATGCAAAGCCTCCAGTGTCTGGGGTTGGACCGGGAATCAAACTCGGACAACGACGGTGAAAGTGTCAAACCCTGGCCACTAGTCCTACAGGGAAACACCACCTGCCAAATAGACAAACATCCATCCAACCATCCATCCATCCATCTATCTATCTTCATCATTTATTCTGTGTAGGGTCACAGGGGGCCTGGAGGCTCGACCAGGATACTCAGGACACACGGCTGCGGACACCCTGGACGGGGCGAAACATTTTAATGTGGAAAGGGCTTCATTAAAAAAAATAAATAAATAAATAAAAAGATTATTAATTTAAACAAATGCGTTCAATAGTACGCAGCAGTTAACCAGAAACAAGTGAAAGGTTTGTTCCTAATCATATTGACATGAAATTTCAAGTGCACGACAGCTCGGATACGCTACGTCATCATAAAGACGTTTCCAAGGTTTATAGCCGATCCGGTTCATTTGTAGACAAAATACAATAGTCGTACAGCCAAGGCCCTGTCGAAGTCTCGTAACAGTTATGAGACACACAGCTTAGGATGGATAATCAGCCTCAAGGACAGGAAACTCATCCTGCAGATTTATTTAACAAGGCGTTTTCTTTAAGCTTTTAATGCACTGGAGTCACGTGTTAGATTCACGTCTGTTGGCTTTGTGTCGTGTTATGAGCGGCAGGTTAAAAAACACGCCGTTTTCCGGAACTCTTCAGAGTCGTTTCTTACTGTTATTTGATGGACATCTACACCCCCCCCCCCAAAACAAACAAACAAACAAAAAAACAAAAAAACAATGAATAAGAATAAATTCCTGCCCAGCTCCATCAGCCTACGCTCCTGTATGTATGCAGAAATTATTTTCTCTCTCTCTTTCTCTCTCTCTCTCTCTCTCTCTCTGCCAGGTAATTTTCTCGTTAGTGATATTGGCAGCTCTGTAGAAGCTGTCAGGATTTAGACACATTCATTTGACACTGAGACAACCGCCTGAAACTCCGTATCTGTCCCAGATCAGATCTATAATTGGTTTAAAATATGAGGGGTTGGAATGGTTCCATTGCCGATAGTATAAGGAGGGTTTGGGGCAGAAACAGGGGGAATCACTTTAATAATACAAAAGTGATTTTTATTCTTTTACAAATTATAACAGTGAATAACAATTTGCTAAATTTAATTTCATTCCTCTATTCAACTTGTATATATTTACGTTTATGGCATTTAGGCACACACACACACACACACACACACGCATACATGCACACACACACGCATACATGCACACACACACACACACACACACACACACACACACACACACACAT
>JAAGKR010005709.1:0-11107 GCA_011419295.1 Clarias macrocephalus
TTATGAGGTGATCTCTCTGTTTAGCTGTAAGCAGGGTAATGAAAGACTTCGATAATACTGGGAAGACTTGCTTTATATTGTCACACACTGAATCTCATGGAAGACCCTAGACTACATTTTTTTTTTTTTTTTTTTTGCTTTTGGCTTTCTCTTATATATATATATATATAATATATATATATATATATATATATAATTTTTTTCCAGCTCCATTCTGGATCTGTAGTTCTCACCATCTGGAAGAGAAGGAAAGCATAGAAGAAATGGACGCAAGCATTATTTTTTATTCAGGGATAGGAAAAAGGACACCTGCTGAATGTACTGTACTATAGATGGGGCCTGCTGACTTAATGGATTCACAGTCCATGTGTAATTCACAAGACAGTGTTGTAAATGGGAATGAGAGAAATGTAAGAGATGAAAGAAAAAAGCTGCGCAGACAGAAAATCGGGGTGAGAAAGAATAGAGAGGGAGAGAGAGAGAGAGAGAGAGAGAGAGAGAGAGAGAGAGAGAATGTGAGAAAGAGAAAGAACAAACCAACTGCTTCAATATGAGGCCCAGACGGAGGAATAGAACAGCATGTATTTTGGCTGATTGTCTTGACTGTCAATGCATTATAGATCACATTGCATTGACCCTATGGCCACTTTTATTAATACCGAGTAGGATCCCCCTTTGCTCTCAGAAGAGCCTCACATGGATTCCACATGGTTTTGGTATCATTTCTTTGCGATTTCTGGTCCATCCTGATATTACATAATCGCTGCAGTGTTGTCAGCTACGAATGCCCTATTTTCCCACATCCTTTGTTGGATTGAAGAGGCCACTAAAGCATACTTATCTTAAAGTCCTATTTATGGAACCAGTTTGAGATCACCTCGTGAGAAGGTACATTAACATGCTGGCAGTAACCATTACAAGATGATCAGAAATAAAGAAGCTCGGATAGGCTGTAGCTTTCTACGCCACTCAGTTGGTATTAAGGAGCGCAGTGTGTGTCGAGAAAACATTCCCCACACTATAACATCGCCATCGCCAGCTGAACTGTTAACGTTAAACAGGCTGGATCCATGGATTCAGTCTGTTGACAGCAAACCCTTCCTGTCTTGTGAATTTATTTTTTCCTATTATATAATGTTCGATATGAAGCCTATGACTATTTTCTGCATGATTTTATGCATTGTGCTGCTGCCATATGATTGATTAAATAACTGCATCAAGGTGCAAGTGGCTAGTGAGGGTATATGGCAATTATAGTTATATATTACAAAAAGAAATTTGCAGCACATATTTAATAGATGTGAATGCATTAGTATGAGATTAACATCACCAAATGACATATCGATCCACAGGGTCTCTGGGTAGACATGTCCACTCTTGCCTCTCTTTTCCTTTGACTTTTCATTTCATTTGCAGCGGGAATATGTATATCCTCCTGAGCTCCTTTTAATCCAGCCACTAAAAAGGCTTTCAAATTTAAATGGTACTGTAGAATGACAAGCTGTTTTGCCTAACAATTGGCAGAATTTTCTCCCGGCCATTTAGTAGATGAATCATTAAAAAAAAAAAAAACGAGAGCGGCCAGAGAGAGGGAGAAGGAGGGGGAAAGTGTAATGTGCCACTGTGTATTGTACAGTGCTCTTGTTCAGATTTTGACAGCATGACCCAAACTTCCCAGGCCAGTCTCTCTGGAGCAGAAAGTGTGTCCGGTCTTGTTAGGAAGCGTGACATTGGTAGATATGATTGTGTGTATGTTGTGGTGTGTATGCGCTTATATTCCAGCTCACTCTTACTGCACAGTTTACTCTTGCACTGTAACCATGATTAGATTTACTTCTCTTTTGGTACAAAAGCAAAATATTCTCAATGGAATTTTTCATATGCCATTGTAACTTTTACTTACAGCCTACACTTTAAAGCTTTTATTAGACGTAATATGTTTTTTGTTTTGTTTTGTTTTTTTACTACAATTGCGTACACAGTATACTGTATGAGCTGTGTCATGTATACAGTATATATATTCTGTAAAAGCTTATCTGGTCGAAATCAGGTTCACCTGTAAAAGCCAACAGTGACATGGTCTTAAAATAGACCATGAATAAAAAAAATGAATAAAAATAAATAATAATAGTAATAATAATAAAAAAAACCCAGGCCTGTTGATATTGAAACACTTTCTCCACGTTACCATGGCTACTACATGGTTTCACCTCTGGGTCCAGGTTTAACTTGTTGTTTAAGCTATATTCACAGTGCCCTTAATTCACAGGTTTCTCTCCTTCTAACTCATCCATGCGCGCACACACACACACACACACACACACACACACACACACACACACACACACACACACACACACACACACACACACACACACACACACAGAGACTTCTTTACTCTCTCGCTGTGAGGCACACTCATTATCACACACCCACATAGACACAAAATAATGTTGGTCAGAGGTAACTGCACTTCCAGCATAAGCAGTGCCATTGCCATGACAACTCTGAATATGTCCATTAGTTTTCATTAGTGCTATGATAACACTCCTTCTCTTTATTCCTTTAATCCTTCTCTCTTTCTCTCTTGCCCTCTCTCAACTCTTCCTCTGATGGACTGCGGAAAAGAAGGCGTCATGCCGTCATAGACACAAACCCTGAGAGCTCGATGTTTAAGACTGTTGTAGGTTTGTGCATATGTCCTACAGCATTTCCCTCTACATGTTGTCAAATTGCAGAAAGAAAATAAAGGGAGGTGTGAGCTTTATTCACAAGGAGGTGGAGGTGGGGTGGGGGGGGGGGTTCAGTTATATTTAACTGTGTATAATGGCAGAGCTAGTTTTCAAAAATAGAAATTTAACAATAAAAAAAAAAGTCCTGGACCAGTTTCACAAAGAAAATAGAGCTAAGCTTAATTTTCCATTTGCAGATGTCAATATTTGAACCAGTTCAATTTTCTTTTACTGCAGAGTGACGAGTAACCATTGGCAAGACTTTGAAGTAGGATTTTTTGCTTTGAAATGAACACAAGTAAATATATAAAGTGCAAAAATGGAAATTCTTGAATAAATTACTGATGCTTGAAAATGCAATAATGAATAACAGTTCAATATGGCCACCACTTATCAGCATCATGCAAAGCTGCACTTACTTATCAAAGACATGCACCAAATGCGCCATAACATTACCAACACATACCATTTACACATTACATTTACTCAGTAAACCGGTGACAGGATCATGGACACCCAAGGCTCACCCATCCCCTGGTCTGATTCCACAAAATAAAAAAGCCAAAACAGAAGAAATCACAGAATAAAGTAAATGCCGGACCTGATAGGTTCAATTTAGGCACCAGTCTGTTGACAGCAAACCCTGATAGGCACCAGGACACCCAGCGCACCACAAACCGGCAAAGAGCCCAAGGCTGCCAACCCAGCATCCAAACTCCCCAGTTCCCAATCTGATCGAGCACCCATGGGGACTGGATAAACACATCTGATCCATGAAAGCCACATCGAATAAAGGATCTGCTGCCAAAGTCCTGGAACCGGCACTGCGAATCCACACCCCAAGGGGAGAGAGTTGCCGGGATGTCACAAGGGGAACCTACACAATAATGTACATAAATCTTTGCTTTGAAGTGTAATGGCTGATTGGTGTATATTCTCCCAGATAATACATAATACAAATGCATGAGCAAAATACTAGATATTTTTTGGACCATCAGCGCACACACGCCTCTCTTCTTCTTCAATTGCCATATACAAAGAAATGTTATTTCTGCGATTTCCTGTCCAAGTGTTTGCCCCTACTGTGGCTGGGATTGAACGCCTTTAGCAGTTATTGGGTTGTGTTGATGAGTTGCCTCATTGTGGTGTCATCACACATCCTGGCAGGGGTCTAAGCGAAGATAAAATTCAATCAGTTATTATGTATTCCACACACTCTCCTATCCACATACAATCATCATCACTGTCAACTATCATACAGTCACTTTCTTTTCTTTCTTTTTTTTTTTTGTCATTGCTTGTTTTTGCTATCATTGTCATCATGTTAGCTTCAATTATCTGCTTCATCCCTCATTCTCATACCTTTTTGTACCCTAGAG
This sequence comes from Clarias macrocephalus, assembly GCA_011419295.1. NCBI lineage: Eukaryota > Metazoa > Chordata > Actinopteri > Siluriformes > Clariidae > Clarias > Clarias macrocephalus. Next base: position 4,112 of record JAAGKR010005709.1, read on the forward strand.
ACAATAAACATTAGAATAGACTATTTATGGACATAATATTTTATATACAAAACCAAATGAGATTAAAAACGGCCTTCATACATTATAGATGTAAGACGGGCTCACTGTGTACACATCCTGTTCACTAAAACAGGAAATCTTTCTCTGGTATTCTTTAATAACATAAGCCTATAAGACGATCACAAAACTTTCCATACATTATCTGTCATTACACAGTTTGAAAAGCACTAATAACACAAAAAAATCCCTGCTAGGAATTGTCTTTCTCACTTCTCCAGTCGGCCTGTGGTGTGTCCAGAGAGCATTCTACTTGTTTATTTATTGTGCAGTCCACTGTATTGACTGAGTTGAAGTAATTTGCGATGAAATAGTGAAACAGACCTAGTTAGAGCGTAGTCGAGACACAGTAAGTAAGAGTGCACAAATGACCTGTAATTGGCTTGTAAGCACAGTGGCAGTAATTCATTGCGAATTCAAAAGTAATGAGCAATGGTGCAGGCGGTTCACAGCAACACAGGGCCCGACTGGCTGTCACCGCCAGCTTTGCAGGCACAAAGTAATAACAACAAGACAAAAACACTTCTGTCTCTCTTGTGGAAACATATTCCCGAATGCAGTGGAAACAAAATCTGAAATCCAAATGCTATGGGGGAAAAAAAAAAATCTCAACAATCATGTAGGTTTTTGTATAGAGGTGTGAAGGGTTGAGTTCACTAAAAGTGTTGTTCATAGGATTTAATAAGCTAATAAATACATCTAACAGTAAACAATATGAATATATTATGACAAGCCAGAACCATTTTCCTGTAGTTGCTTGAGACATTCCACCCTGCACATATGGCATTTATTTCTTCGTTTCCATCTGTTCCAGACTGAGCCTCGGCTTGGGATTGGGTGACATTTCGCATGTGCACCCTGTGTTCCGAGGGTTTCCTCAAGGTTTTCCACATGGACACTATGCTAAAGTGTCTCTACGTGCAGTTGAGTGTGGGAACGTTTGTGCATCTTGTGATGAACGGTACAGTATTTCTGCAGTGTGCCTGGTGTTCTGAGGAAAGGTTTTAACCTGGACAAGAATAGATCTGCTAGTGAAAATGAAGGAACATACTGTAGGAACATATGTATATCCTAAATTTACGTGGTTAGACATATATGAGCCAGGTTTCTGTACTCTTCCTGTACTGTAGGCGCAAGCATAATGCCGTTGTAGTGGAGCAGCGCTTGCCCAGTTGCTATTATTTAATTTGGGTGGTGCTGCATTGAAATTGGTGTGGGTGTGTGTGTGTGTGTGTGTGTGTGTGTGTGTGTGTAAGAGTGTCTGTGTATTTGTGTGTGTGTGGGCAGAGTGTAACACTGCTGTGGCATTTGCAGAACCATTTTAGTCTTTCCTGGATTTTAAACAAAGGTGTACACGTCCTGTCCTAATTATACCCGAGTGAATTATTTCATCTGTAACAATTAACAAGCTATTAAACAAGAATCAATCAGCTGACATTTTCATCACATTCAGAACATCAACAGGAGGCCAAAAGTAATTAAATACCACCTCTGACATATTTTTTGACATCACGGGAATGACTACGTGCTACAATGTTGAAAATTCACAAAAAAAAAAAAATTTTTTTAAATAATAATAAAAAAATAATATATATACAAAACGTAATAATGACACCGTACACTGACATTTTAAAGGAAAAAAAACTAGACATGACTATAAGACTTCTTAATAATATATAAATAATATATTTATTCTTATTCAACCTTTTTTCCCCCAGTCACGCTCCAATAGTGCAGGTGCTAGCCTGGCAAAGAGTTCACCACATTACCAAACCCAGACGTGCCACACCATCTGTCACCTCTGCACATGCCAATGCTGGACTCTTTTGCCTTATTTCTGAGCTTCCATTATGATGCGGAAATAATTAAATTGATCAAATTGTCATCACAGCCTAAACCATCCTTAATCCTCGCTGGTCGAGCAGCAGTTTGCTGGGGTACAGCAACACCATTCAGACACACTTAAAACTGTTTATTGGAGGAACATTTTAAGGATTTGAATATTGGGGCCGTCCTTAACAATATATTATAATTCTGGCCTTAAATTCTTGATTACGATATTCAGGATTGATGCTGTGTTGTTCTGACTGCCAGATGTAAAGAAGCAAAAATGTGCTCATGTGGTGTGCAGTAAAATATGGCAAGATATGATGTGACAGTGTTTAGTCCCTGCCTTATATCATAAATTCAGGGGAGCTAGATTTCACAGAGCCGTATGGAACATATCCTGCATACGATGCATTCACACAATGATATACTGCGATGGCCAGAACAGTTCATAAAACTGCCAGAAGGGAGGAGAAGGCATTGTAGATACTGTAGCAGTAAAAATTTAGAAATTTAGATAAACACGAGGTCATGGACAAGGCAAGATGAATAATAATGCTGCTTGCTGTCTAAACGAAGTCAGTACATGTATGCATCTTATAAATATATTAATAAACATATTAAACTTGATCGGATTGAGGTATGGGGAATTTGGATCCTAGATCAACAACCAGCATTCTGCTTTCCACACACACACACACACACACACACACACACACACGCACACACTGTATGTCACTGTTTTTAACTGTTGTGTCATTCTGCACAATCAAAAGTCCTAGTTTGACATAAACTTCCCTCGTGTGCATATTAAAATGATATATACGCCATTTTGTATATGTATATAAAGTGGAATGTATTAAAACTATTAAACATCTTTAATTCATTACATGGTGTGTGTGTGTCCTCACAACCTAGAGAAAACTAATGGAGCTTATACTAAGAACTAGTTTAACACACACACGCGCACACACTTTCACGCATACAGTATATGCACACACTACTCTAAAACACAAACAAACGTGAAAATAAATGAATAAAAAAAGAAACAGTATGGAGTACATCTCCATCAGCACACCTTCACAGTTCCTCAGCTTGTCAATCCTTAAAATGCTGCGTTGTGTAGTTTGACTCGACAAATCCTTCAGAATGCCACAGGCCGTGAAGAAAACCACTTCAACATTAAAAACACTCGTCTCCTCTGCTGCTAAGCCTCACACACACACACGAATACCCACATGCACGTACACTCTGTCTGACAGCTTCTCAATAGATTATGCTTTTTCCTGCTTCTCCTCATGATAGAACATGACAGATGCCCTTTTTTGTGGACTGCCCAAGACACATGCTCCCACATGGGAGAAACAGATGCCCACACACACACACACACACACACACACACACACACACACACACACACACACACACACACACACACACACACACACACACACACACACACACACACACACACACACACACACACACCTGTGAAAATCAAAATGAACAACCCTGGGTCTCTCTCCGCTTCCATCATCTCTCTTACACCTTGCTGTCTCTCTCCATCTTTACTTAGATACATCTGATAGCTTTTCCTGTTCAGAATTCTACCTGCTGTGAGAAGGTTCAGACATCTGTCTCCATCTTCACAGTCACCTCACGAATGTTTCACTCTGGTTCTAGGCATTTAAATCTACATTGCTCGTATTTCCCCTAGAGGCACTTTCAAACTTCTTCATACATAAACTCTAACCTGTGGCTTCTTATATTTTTATAGCTCATGGTCAGTAATAAACCAGAATTCATCCAAATCATCGTCAGCGTCTATACCACTTAATCCGGTATACAGGGTCATGGGGGGCCTGGAGCCTATCCCAGGAAAGTTAGGGCACGAGGCGTGGTACACCCTGAATGGGTTGCAAAGCCATTGCAGGGCATACACACACATGCATACACTCACACACTCATTCACACAACATGGGCAATTTGGGTATACCAGTTAGGGTAAACTGAATGTCTTTAGACTAGGAGGAAACAGGAGTACCTGGAGGACATGCAAATTCCATGCACACAATGGAACCTTGCCGGAAATCAAACCCAGACCCTGGAGGTGCAAGGAAACCGTGCTAACCACAAATCCACCATGCCATTGTGCCGCATCCAAACCAATTAGACTTTTAAAAGAATAGTGAGAAAACATGCAAAATATCCTGTTCTAAAGTACTGTATAGGGACAGGGTTCGTCCACATGCTACCCAGCATATCGGGCAACGAATACTCCCTACCCTAGAAGTTCCCTAACCTGGAAATACATATCCATCGTTTCTGTTGTAGTTATCAAGCTGGGCTGGGTTGCCAGCTAGATGCCCAATTGAGCACTTGGTGGTGTTGGGGCTCAAACCAGGGAGCTCCTGATAAGTAGCAAGCTATGCCTATATTTATGATTTTGTTTTAGAACACTAGTAACAATAAAGAAAAGAAACTTTTAATCAGAGAAGACTTTTTTCTTTTACAAGATCTTCCTCATCTATGGATGACGCTCGTAGAACCTCCATGTGTGGATTTTTATTTTCCTCCAGAAACCAAGATGTTTTTTTGGGTTGCCAGTGCATCTACTTTTATCCACTGTTATGCCTCAACTTTCAGCATGTTGGCCAGCTCTTACTGTATTGATTTGTATGTTCCTATTAGAGGTGCTTCCAGTAAACTTACATATACCTTGTCATATTTTCAGTCAAAGGTTATATTCCTGTTTCTTATTGTTAGTCATGTCCACTGATGATGTAGGTTAACCTACTGTCATGATGGTTTTTAATGTAGAAAGTGGAACTTTACAATTTTTCCTCCCACAGTCCAAAGACATACTGTACATTACAGGCTGAATTGTGTTTTCGAATTGCCCGTATGACTGAGTGTGTATTTGTGCCCTGTGATGGCTTGGCACCTCACCCGGGGGACACTGCCTTGTGCACGATGGAGTTCCCTGGGATAGGTTCCAGACCCCATGCAGTCCTACACAGCTTAAGCAGTACTGTATAGCTGCAAAATCTGGCATGTCTTTATGGACTCAGGTCACACTTGAATCGCACTTCAAACCCACTTGAGGTTTGAATCAGACGCAAGACTTTAAACTCTTAAAATTTGAGCTTGATATTTAGTTCCATATGGTGTGCACAGTTTCTGACATTTATTGGCGATATGCTGTAATCTGTACAGTGTGCATTACATTGCTTTCCCAAAGGAATTATTTACGTGCAGTAAAACACTTGAGTATTAATTAAAGTGCAGAACTAAAGACTAGCAACTATACTTCAGCTCGGAGACGTGAAACTTGACACAGGTTTTTAGCTTAAAGACTTGAGACTTGATTTTGCTTTCAGCTCAGAGACTAGAGGGTTCATTTGGACATCTCTGGGTCTGGCTGAAAGAACCGATAATGGCTTTCTGGCAGGGCTGACGATGAACCCTCGCTATTCGATGACTAGCTCTGAGCCTTAACAGCTGACATACAGTAGCACATGACCATCACGAGACCATCACGAGAAACCACTTCTTAGACTGCTAGCAAAAACAACAACAACAAAATCAAGCAATCTAAGTGTGGTTCATAGTAATCCATAATTAAAAGCTAATAATATGAGATCGATGTTAGTGCAAGCCAGAGCATACTGTTACTGAATTCTTTCTGTCTTTACATGATATTTCACGAGCACATTGCATTATTGATCAACTACTCAAACAACCCTTCTCATCTCCACACTGTCAAAAGCCATCATATCTCCTTCTCCACAGATTCGTCCATTCCCATCCCCTCCACCAATCGGAGTTAAACTAATTACAGCTTCTTCAGTGTTCCTTTCAAAGGGTGAAATATTAATTCAACTCCAGGAAAAAAATGTTATTATTCTCCTATAATTCATAAAGCATCGAAATGGATTGTAGACACACCGTCACCCAGGGAATTTACGATTCTCATAAAACCAGGAACCTCTATTCCTAGCTCTTCTTTTCATTCGCTGCTCTACATATGACACAAAACCGTGCAAACGTTTTTCTGTGCGCTTACGCTTTATTTTCTCCTGTGGCTGCCTCTGCAAACATGACATCGCTTCACCCTGAACATGAAATCACACCAATCACTCTTTATTAGACAGCTTATTAATGATCTCTCCATCTCTGCCAAGCTGTGACTCAGCAGAGGGAGGAGAGCGAGATGTTTGGAGAGAAAAAGCTGTTGCTTTCACATCCACTCTTCACAGTACCTCAGAGCATATAAGAACCCTAATAATGAGCTCAGGCTAATTATCTAACACCATGAACACTGAAGCTGAAGCTGATCATCCCAGATTATGAGCATATTGGGTCATAATCCGGGTCATAAATTGCAAACCAACTTGTGAATCTGTAATGTTTTTTTCCCGGACATTTTCAGCGCCGACAGTTGATTTGGTTTCTGTGAAGGTTTCGTCATAAGAGTTGAATTCTTTGAAACAGTTGACGTTCTTTGCTATATTTAAAATATTTATATTTGATAAGGTTTTTTTTTCTTTGAAATTGATGAGATTGATTGAGACAACCAAACTGACCAAGTGCTAGACATCATTAACACCACACGTTAAAGACGTTAAAATTGATTATCAATTACATACCGGATCACCAGTTTAATTACATAACGGATCACCAGTTTAGCCATGCCTGCAGGGACCAAAGGCCAGCCTGTCTCATCTGATTCCACAGAAAAGCCAATGGATCACAAAAGGACAAAACACTGGCCTTGATAGAAAGGCACCAGAACACCCAGCACACCACCGCAGGCAAAGAACCCGAGACTGCTGATCTGGCCTCCAAACCTGATCCGGATTTTATCAATCATTCATGCGCTGGTTAAATAAACAAAGGATCCATTGTCATTGTTCAGTTGAAGCTGGTTAAATAGATCTTCATAATATTACAATTCAGATGAAATGTATTATTACTGATAATAATCTGGATTTTTGAAGGTCCTTAAAAGGTCTTCCAAAAAAATCCAATATTACAAACATTAGGCCTTAGAACTTATTAAATTGTTTGAAATTTGTGTTATTTTAATTGCCAAAAACATTGTATCTAATT
>JAAGKR010005709.1:11127-31127 GCA_011419295.1 Clarias macrocephalus
TATTAGACAGCTTATTAATGATCTCTCCATCTCTGCCAAGCTGTGACTCAGCAGAGGGAGGAGAGCGAGATGTTTGGAGAGAAAAAGCTGTTGCTTTCACATCCACTCTTCACAGTACCTCAGAGCATATAAGAACCCTAATAATGAGCTCAGGCTAATTATCTAACACCATGAACACTGAAGCTGAAGCTGATCATCCCAGATTATGAGCATATTGGGTCATAATCCGGGTCATAAATTGCAAACCAACTTGTGAATCTGTAATGTTTTTTTCCCGGACATTTTCAGCGCCGACAGTTGATTTGGTTTCTGTGAAGGTTTCGTCATAAGCGCTGAATTCTTTGAAACAGTTGACGTTCTTTGCTATATTTAAAATATTTATATTTGATAAGGTTTTTTTTTCTTTGAAATTGATGAGATTGATTGAGACAACGAAACTGACTTTGTTGACTTTTGTGAAAATCTACTACATTTTATACTCATGTTTCTCTTTCGCTTAGACAGGTGGAATTATGTTCGCTTATTCTCAAAAATCTGAGAATAACATTGAAAATACCAGAAATGTATAATATATTATTATGATGCTGATGTTTATTATTATTATAATAATTATTATTATTATAAAAAATATAACAAATGTAAATGTTCAATATATTGAATATTTCATATTTTCAGATTCTGCACTATTTCTAGGTATGTAAATGTAAGCAGATTTGTGATACTGACCATGCTAGCTGATTTGTAGAAAAAGTTTTTTTTTATTTTTACATTTTTTTTTTTTTTTTAAAGATTCTACTTTTCCAATCATGTTGTTAGCATCATTTCCATTCAAGCCGTTTGTGGTGGTGGGTCAGTGGGAGATACTGGGGGTGGAGCGAAGTCGATTTTTAAATGCAGATTTTACAGTCAAACATATTCTTCAAATTATGTCACTGATTATACCTCAAAAAGTCACGCACCCTCTTTCTGTGTGGTCATGGCTTGGTCGTGCTACGCAGGAACAGATCGGGAGTTCGAGCTATGTCCAATATGGTACTCTCAAGTGCTAGACATCATTAACACCACACGTTAAAGACGTTAAAATTGATTATCAATTACATACCGGATCACCAGTTTAATTACATAACGGATCACCAGTTTAGCCATGCCTGCAGGGACCAAAGGCCAGCCTGTCTCATCTGATTCCACAGAAAAGCCAATGGATCACAAAAGGACAAAACACTGGCCTTGATAGAAAGGCACCAGAACACCCAGCACACCACCGCAGGCAAAGAACCCGAGACTGCTGATCTGGCCTCCAAACCTGATCCGGATTTTATCAATCATTCATGCGCTGGTTGAATAAACAAAGGATCCATTGTCATTGTTCAGTTGAAGCTGGTTAAATAGATCTTCATAATATTACAATTCAGATGAAATGTATTATTACTGATAATAATCTGGATTTTTGAAGGTCCTTAAAAGGTCTTCCAAAAAAATCCAATATTACAAACATTAGGCCTTAGAACTTATTAAATTGTTTGAAATTTGTGTTATTTTAATTGCCAAAAACATTGTATCTAATTAAATTTTATTACACTTGAGCTTACCTGTTGGCAAAAGGTAGATGAACCGGACTCATTTTAATAATCACATCAAACTCTACACAGTTTTAAAGTGATACTCTCAAGGACTTTAAATATATGAGAAACTTAAGCAAACATTTAATCCAAAGATTTCATTCCAAATGCAGTATACCAGCATCCTGGTTATTTAACAGCTGGTATCTACGTAATTAGAAACTAAATTGATTATGTCCGTTGCACTACAGAACAGAACACGGCTTTCCAATAATTTGATCAAAGCATGACTATAAATCATTCCTACTTCCTTCCTCCTTGCCTAACTAGCAGGGTTTTAGTCATCTTTACACGGAACGTTTTTAGCAATACATACAGTATAATGAAGTTTCTCTTTACCCAAGGGGAGCTTTGCAGTAAGATCATGCAGGCAAAATTAAAAGTGAAAATCTTTAGGTGAAATATATCCACAGTTTATTAAAGTTGAGGCAATAAAATATTTTATTGACAGAAAAAACTTTTTGGGTTGGCGCTATATATTATTTTCTCACAGCACATAATAACGCAAATTTTTTTTTTTACTTGTCTTTGGGTATGTAGGTCTGAAATCAAAATCTAAATATTATTGACTGAAATATGATAGGCACTACCATGATATGTATGTAATTAGTCAGTTTAGAACATGTTATATATTACATTAGTCAGTGGTCAACAATTCCACACATGGCATTCCTGTAGTTCCCCTCAGATCTACAGGAAAACATAACTCAGAATCCATGTCATGTTTGGAGGAACCCAGTGCAAAAGACCCTTGCTAGAGTTTGGTTACGATGTCAGATGTTCTCAGAACAGTTGTTTTGGCTCACAGCTTACAACGATTGTTCTCACTTTCACTTATTATCACATACTAATAATGCCGAAGTAGTCCTTTCATTTTCTATTTGCCTTTGTAGTGTAGTTCTAAACAGCATGCTAAGTGCAGTTCGTGAGATAATTGCACTTAATCCTGACACGGATGATGGAAAATACCACCCCTCTCCAGTAGCCGGGCTACCGATGAAGTCATTACTCATACATATTGGCATGAATATGAGAGCTTCTCGCAATAACACCACCTAACCACCAATTCATCATCTTTAATTACTCATTGACAACCTCAGCATAAACAGGAGCATGAAGAAGTTGTGCTTGTGTGTGCACGTGTGTGTGTGTGTGTGTGTGTGTGTGTGTGTGTGTGGTTAACTACAGTACTGTTGGTGAGCTACGCTGATATCCACCAGGGTCTGGGCTAAATGTCAGCATAATGACAGACACAATTATGATACATGGCGAGAAGAATGTCAGCAAGGACATGAAATGGGTACAAATGGATACAGAATGAAAGTGGTGAAATATGGGAGCTGAGGGAATACAGCTGTGAGAGAAAGAGAGAGTTGGATTTCTAACATAGCATGAATAAACAGTCCGAATTTCGTTTCCTCCCTGATCCCTGCATGTTCGTCTGTGGACAACATTATAATAAAGACATCAAGAATGACAGAAACACACACACACACACACACACACACACACACACACACACACACACACACACACACACACACACACACACACACACACACACACACACACACACACAGACACACACAGACACACACACACACACACACACACACACACACACACACACACATGGCTTTCCACTTAATTTCCTGTAGGGTGACAGTACTTATTTTCAGTATGCTGGGACGTGACATAAGAATGGACGTGGAGATATTAAACTTGCCCATATTAGACATTACAGGCTGATGACGCTGGCACCACTGTCATTTTTGCTCCCCTTTATATTAATCAACTTTTTAATTACAGGCCCTTCTGGCACTTTTTTTTTTTTACACACACACACACGCACGCACACACCTACACCTACACACAGGTTTTCCACATCATTTCCTGTGCAGTGAACTTTTCCTTAGAGTTGAAGAAAGGAATAATGAAAAAGTGTGAGCAGATATTAAACTAACCCATCTTACACACCACGGTACTGCTGATACCGACACCTCTGTCAGTTTTGCTATCCTCTTTGTTAATCATCTTTTTAATTAAAAAAACAAGCAGCAATTTTCCCTTTTAAAAACTCAGCAGAATTTCCAGCCTACACCTGACTGCGCCGCCTCTCTTTCATCTCAAAAGGAAAGCCTACTGTGAAGTGTGTGTGTGTGTGGGTCTGTGTTGTACAGTAGCATTCCAAATGAACACATGACCGAAGTTCACACGAGGGTTCCAAAACCAGGGAAAACTAAATCACCCAAGTCAGACTTCATCAGCCAACTTAGTGACCTCCATTTGCTCCTAAAACGACCCTGTCTTAGTGAAACAGACTACAGTAAGAGACCACAGTGCAGCCGCTGGGACTCTATTCAGACCCACAGGCCCCATGTTATCACTGTGTCCAGCTGTAACACTGCTAATAATGACTCACCATCTTGTGTGACTCACCTGGGGTCAGTTGCCTCATTATGCTACACAACACTCAGAACTCTTGGCCCAGTGTGTGTCATCACCCCATAAGTGCTAATCCAACATGTGCCCTGTGGACTACATGAACACTCTTCTGTTTCGCCTGTTCTGTCCTGTCACCTATGCCTCTTGTAATTTCTGTGTACTCCTTACTGATATATGAAATATTTCAATTTGTTTAGTTTAGCATTTCTGCAGTGCAGTTTTGAAGCGTAACTGTGGGAGCTCTGCTATAGAATCCTGACTAGATACATAACTGCTAGACAACTATATAAAGTACCATTTTAGTACATTTTGTATTAAAGAACATACCAGAACATATTAATTCACTATTTCATAGAAGCTAATTCCGCCTAAACACCAGTTAATTTATAAAAGGGAAAGTGTGAAGAACCAACTGAGCCTGGCTGTTGGTTTGAACATGCCTTACTCACTTACTCACCAAATGCCTAAATGTAAATGTAAAACGCACGAATGGCTAACACTAATTTATAGCTAACATTACTTCTACACATTGTCCCATGTCAACTCCTACATTTCTTGTGGTAAGTTAAACTACAATGATTACAGTTCCAAAAAAAAAAAAAGCTAATGGTTTGATACCGGCAAGGCAGCTGTCACTCAAATCGGCCACACTCCTAATTATGCATAACTTTGTGTAACGTTAACTGACGGATTGCACAAAAATTCACCGCTGTACAGTCATCATGAATGGAAAATCTATAGAGACTGAAACTGTATTTCCGCTGTAAAGTTGGATATTCTAAAATCAGGGTCAATGGGGATTGACTCACTTTTCGATCCAGTGGTCATATGAGGAACTGCATGTTTTTAGACTTTTGCGTTGGACTCATCTCTTAGAACTGGACAGTTCTCTTTGGTTTTACTATGCAGTACTTGCATTCAAATGCACTACTTAAATATGTGTTTTGACTCTTAAATACTATGCCTGATTATGTAATCTATTAAAATAATGTTTGAGCAACTAATGGGCTCTTACATCTCCACAGCTTTACCCATTATGAAAAATGTCAGACACATATAGCACATAGAAATGCATCTCCAAATTCTGACTACATACATAATTAGTAAACTAGCTTTTAATTGACCATTTAATACATTGATATGTTTTGGTCATACTCTTAGCTATTTATTAAACAGTAGCAGCAAAAACTTTATATATTCCTAACACTTACTGTACACATACACACTGGAACTAACTCATGGAGAAAGACATAGTCAACACCAGTCAAGATCACTATTTTAAAAGTCCCAAATATTACTATTTCATTAAGAAATTAAGATACGTCTCAGCTCCCCTAGTGTGTCTAGTGATGCTCCAGCTCAAATGAAACCTCGAATGACGTACAGTATAATGCACATATTTCTCAGGATTCAAACATCCTCTAATTACCATCATTTTTAGAAATCTTCCGATGAAATTTCTTAATTACTATTACCGTATTCTTCATTAATACAAGTAAAAAGCATATTCTTTACCGTAAACAATAGCAGCAACCTCACATGTTTTTGGCTTGTTGCCCAGCCCAGGTTACACACTGCTGGCTTTGGCTCTCCATTATCCCCCCCATGCTGTTAGCACTGCTATAAGGCTAACTGGTCCTGGCACTGCAGGAGAACATTGACATAAGATCTGCTTTCCAGAGCGCTAGCAGCATGCTAATGACCTATTTGATTAATAATGCATATAGGAGCCCCCATCGGATATGGCTAATTGCCCTGATTTCTCTCTCCCAGCAGAGATAGGACTTAAAGTGTAATCTATACCTACATAAACAGCCACAGTTCACAATTTGCCAAACCATAAAGGCACATACATTTTTAAGAAGGGCACACAAAATAGAGATTACTCACAGAATGAAGTTGTATCATGCACACATGCGGAATGTGCGCTCACACTCATCTTGTAGTTCTTACAGTTCACTTGCTATGTACTGTAGCTACTGTGGCTTGCATAAGTATTCACCCCTCTTCGGCTTTTCCATGTTTTGTAGTGCAAATTGTGATTATATGCAGATATAATATCCTGGGGAAATGAATAAAGTGCATAAACTTTGTATAAACAAATCCTGCATTAAAGCTAAACTTTAAAGACCATTGAAAAAAAAATGATTAGAAGTCTCAAGTGTAACAGGATGTTCAGCATGGCCTAAAAGTAGCTCAACGCTATCACATACATCTATCCATTAAGCACCCTGGTAAAACAGAGAATGGGCACATTGATAGGCCTTCCTATTTCAGGACTAATGATATTTGTCGTAGCATTGAATAACTTGTAAAGGGTTTTACCCTTGAAAAGTATCTCAAACAGCAGTAAAAGTTAGAGCTCTAAAGTCTAAGGAGCCTGTAATGGATGAAATAAAAAGAAGGGAACACAGGCATAAAAGGAGTTGGACACTGAGCCACACAGGCACCGCTGAAACAAGATCTACTTCACACACACACAGGCACACACATACACACACACACAAATCGGAGTGAGAAAGAGCACAAGAGACAGAGAGAGGTCAAACAAATCTGCATTTTTTTTTTTCTTACTGGAGGTTCTGGAAGGAGAATAAGTATAACCCATTGGCACACAAAATACCCCAGAGGACCGTCTATGCTGACACTTATAAATCTAGAGGTGACATCTTGCTTGTGAATAGTTAAGTTTTATGACACTGACAGCTGTATGCGTTGACCTCATGAGAGATTGAGAGCGTGAGGAAGCGCTCTCTGCAAGGACAAATGAGATGTCAAAAAGCACCTGCTCCACTGTCTGAACTCTTTTCCTCTTCAATATCCCTCACCATCTCAAACTAAAAAGACGAGAAATATTTAAGGGGGAAATCTTTTTGGTCCATTTTCATACTGCAAATATCATTGAGCGGGACAAATGTGGTTCACGGTTGAATGCAGCCTGAATGTTTTGCCCTGTGTGTATTCATTCCTATGCAAAAGAGAAACTATATTATAAGTTAAACACATGTAGGCAAATGTGTGAGGACAAGCGCTTATATATTTCCATATTTTCATTGCTCCCCATCGGTCTTAAAATGTAGCAGTAACACCCTAAAGCTTTATTTTTGCTCTATCATATCACAGGTTTTATTCAGAAACTCTTTCATCACATAATTAAAGTCTGATTAGCTTTTAACACCCTTTATCCCTATGGTGCAAAGAATTTAACAAATATTACTAAACATTTAGATTTACAAGTATATTAAAACCATTAGCCTTAAAACCACCTAGTTTTTTGGGGTTTCCCTTGTGCCACCGAGGCAGATCTGTACCTCATGACATGGCTCCTCAGGGCATCTGGGGGTGTGATGAGATACAGTATGTGGTGCTATTACTGGTATATAGTTGGTGATTAATGTTGGTCATTTCACTGGGTAGAGGTGTTAATATTATGGCTGATCGATGAATGGATGGATGTAGCTTTACATTTGTGCTACATTTGTGCCACTTTTCACTTGTTCACAATACTGCTTACGCTGTACGGGGTCACGCGCTGCCTGCAGCCTATCCCAGGGGACTTGGTGCACGAGTACACTTGCACACTTAATCACACACTATATGCAATTTGGAAATGCCAGTTGGCCTGCTCCGCATCTCTTTGGACTGTGGAAGAAAACCCACCAAGCCTGGAGAGAGCATGCAAACTTCTTTCTTAGTAGTAACACTGGTGTTTTATACATTTATGTTATCCAGTTATCCCTCTAATAACTTACTCCGCAGTTACTGCCACACTTTGCTTGCTCATCCTTGTCTTTGTATATATAGCCACGCACCCGTACACACACACACACACACACACACACACACACACACACACACACACACACACACACACACACACACACACACACACACACACACACACACACACTTTGCTGATGATGCAGAGGTGACAGTAGGATGAAGGATGTGGCATGCAGAAGGGAGGGTGAAGGTGCTAAATTAAAGCTGTTGCATTGCGCTCAGGGGAACTTATGGCTGAAGCTCTCATCACAGGAACATGGCCTTTCGTTTCCTTTTCCTAAGATCCTCTATCAGCAAGACACACACACGCACGCACACACACACACACACTCATGCACATACTGTGATTTGTCTTTTAAACCATAAAAACCCACCCAAATCTAATCCTGCCAAGCTTACTCTTTAATAAATAAATGTTTTACCCCCTTTGTTGCAGCACATGTTTTAGCAACTGTAGTCCTCTGAGCAAGATCCAGACAAAACCAGGGCTCACCATGTGTCGCCCCCCCCACCACCAGATTTTACTATTCATCTTCATTAAGTTATATAGGAATCCGGTCCACATTCAATTACAAACACCCGGCTTATTGAACAACCTTGATCCAATGTCGTCTACACGCTTACTCATCTGCTTTATTATTGTAATCAATATTAGCCAACTAATAAAAACAAAATAGTGGGCCATAAAACTCATGGAAATTGAAAGCTAATCTATCTGGAATTCATTAAAGGTAAGATAAATAAATAAATAAATAAATAAATCGGACAGCCAACTGCTCAACCACAAGCATGTTGTGAAACAAACCCAGAATTCCTCATGCTGTGTAAGTTCGTTCTCTCTACAAATGCTGTTTGTGCTTGTGTGGTTTTCCTCTGTGAGGATTTAGTCAGGATGTTGGTCCTGCTGGGAGATCCTGTTCAGGTCTGATGCAGTTGTGGTTCTCTCGACCAAGTCATATTCATCACAATAAAGCTCTGTTTTCTGTTTATTTGCTTTGTGTGTGTGTGTGTGTGTGTGTGTGTGTGTGTGTGTGTGTGTGTGTGTGTGTGTGTGTGTGAGACTTGTGTTCATGAGGCGGCTTGCAGGCAGGATCTTGTATTAATCAGAAAATCATCACTGAAAGTAATGATGGAAGAAAAATCTTTAAACCTCGCCCTCTGGCCTCATGCCTACAGCCAGATCACTTTGTGCGTGATTACAGCCTCATGATTGTGAGTGACATATTGCTTTTGTACCACAGATCTATAAACAACAAATTATAATTGAAATGACATCTGGCACAATTTGGACGAAGGTTCTGTTTATTTTTGGTCTGCAAGAGGAAATAGATGTTGATAAGCTGGACATTTGTATCGAAGGTGTTTATGGTAAAATGTTTGTCTTCCTTTTTCATTGTCATCTGATGGACTTTTATATTTTAATCTTTAAATCTCAAGTGGAACGGATCCGTGTTAGAAATACAGC
Source organism: Clarias macrocephalus (assembly GCA_011419295.1). Taxonomy (NCBI): domain Eukaryota; kingdom Metazoa; phylum Chordata; class Actinopteri; order Siluriformes; family Clariidae; genus Clarias; species Clarias macrocephalus. The sequence continues at coordinate 20,440 of JAAGKR010005709.1, forward strand.
ATTAGGCCCCAGAGTGGCGCAGGTTTGATTCCTGGGTGAAGCTGCTGTAGCCTCCCGCAACCAGGGGCCTGGAGAGAGCTGATTGGCTGAGCTCTCTCAGAGCGGTGGGATGAGAGGCATGTAGTACTTTCACATCAACAACAGAAGTTGAAATGTCCACTGATGATGTTGGATAACTGTATTAACAATTATAAATTCGAATGGAGTGATACACACAGTGAAATAGCCCAGTGTGCATATAACAATGATAAGAAATTTTGCATGACCAAGTGTTATTGGACCAGAATAAAATGTTGTATCACATGCGGTATTTCTGATATTCATAACTTATATCTATCCATTATCTACAGCTTATCCTGTGTAGGGTCACAGGGAGTATGGAAGCTTTCCCATGGAACGCAGGTTATAAAACAGGATAAAACCTGAATGGGCTTCCAACTCTTTGGAAGCAATGCAATTTGGAAATGCCGATCAGGCTACACCACGTCTTTGGAATGTGCGAGGAAACCACCTGGAGGAAACCCACCAAGCATGCAGAGGTTATGCAAACTCCACACATGTGGACCATGGGCAAGATTCGAGCCTCCAATACTGGAAGTGCGATGTCACAGTGCTAATGCTAATCTACCATGCATCCTATAATTCATATCTAATGAGATTATTCTTTTTATATTCATTTTGAAAAAAACAGTCATTTCATATATTATACATAAATGTATAAATATATTTTAAGAAATTCTTTATTCTTTGCTAATACAAGCCAAACGTGGGTTTTTGGGGAGAAAAAATTGTGTTTATCATAGTTAACAGAAAACACACAACTGTTAGGTAAGCCACTGCTTCACCTGTGTCGTGCATGAGAAGCCGTGTTTGAAGGCACATTCAAGTAATCAGACATGCAGACAACACACACACACACACACACACACACGACACGCACACGACACGCACACGACACACACACGACACACACACGACACACACACGACACACACACAGCGCTTCCTTTGAAGTGCCTGCCTCTTTTTCTGCTGTCTGCCTCCCTACTTTCACCCTTTCATTTTTCCTCTCTCCCGGTCTTTGTACAAGTGTAAAGCTGAGCTGTTGGACTCTAGATGACAGCAAGGAGAGAGAAGTGGAGAGGGGTGGAGAGAAGAGAAGGAGAGAAGGTGTGCATATCAAAATGTTCTCCACATGCTCATTTGAAAGTGTGGCTTGTTTACTTTTTTGCACTCACTACTAAAATATCTACAAACCCTGCTGTACTTGACGGGAAGTGAACACGTCTGCTGTGAGGGATGGGTTTATTCGAAATACAGTTGAGGACCATTACAGCTCGACAGTTGATATGTTTGAAATACGCATGACGCTGAAGATTTTGTCCTCCTTTTTCCTCCTGTTTTCGTGACCATCTCTCTCTCTCTCTATCTATCTAACATAACTCTCAGGTTTCATGCTTGCTTTACTGGCATAGACATTATAACAATTTTGCCAAAGCAAATGAATCTAAAAGTTATATAACCAAACAATAACAATGAATAAGACAATAAAAAAGCAATAATTAATAGAAATAAACACTAACTAGACATTAGCTGAAAGATATACTGTATTGGATTGTTTTTTTTTATGAATTACAAAGCAATGTACAGTATTATAGTAGATAGTAATCGAAGTGGATTAGAGGTGATTTGTGTTTCTTATATGACAAAGATTGAATATGAACATAACATAACATATGCCACACACATCCATCATCTTCTTCTAAAATACAGCTCATTTCCTGCACAGTGCTCAGAGAGAAGAAGATTGGGATGGTGGATCATTTTTCTGTCTATTTTCCGTCATATTCTACACACGGGTCAGATGGAAACGTGTCTCTTTTTCTACTTCCTATAGGTCTCACGGTTTAAAGGGACTTTGTCCAATGCATTCATTGTGCTTCTTTCTTAAATGAATTCCATCAATTCCAACTCCAAGACTCTGGAATTCCATTTCATTTATGAACTGTGATCACCCATTCTATATTTAGTCAGATTGTATCTTGCTTTTATGCTCTTGTTGCTCAGATATTCAGCTAATTGAATTTGTCTGTGTAGTGTTGTGTTTGTGTGTGTGTTTGTGTGCATGATTGTGTTTGGGTGTGTGATTGAGTACGAGTGAGTGTTTACTGTATGTGCATGATTGTGTTTGTTTGTGTGATTGAGTACGAGAGTGTGTTTGTGTGCATGATTGTGTTTGGGTGTGTGATTGAGTACGAGTGTGTGTTTACTGTATGTGCATGATTGTGTTTGTTTGTGTGATTGAGTACGAGTGAGTGTTTACTGTATGTGCATGATTGTCTTTGTTTGTGTGATTGAGTACGAGTGTGTGTTTGTGTGCATGATTGTGTTTGGGTGTGTGATTGAGTACGAGCGTGTGTTTGTGTGCATGATTGTGTTTGTTTGTGTGATTGAGTACAAGTGAGTGTTTACTGTATGTGCATAATTGTGTTTGGGTGTGTGATTGAGTACGAGTGTGTGTTTACTGTATGTGCATGATTGTGTTTGTTTGTGTGATTGAGTACGAGTGTGTGTTTACTGTATGTGCATGATTGTGTTTGTTTGTGTGATTGAGTACGAGTGTGTGTTTACTGTATGTGCATGATTGTGTTTGTTTGTGTGATTGAGTACGAGTGAGTGTTTACTGTATGTGCATGATTGTGTTTGGGTGTGTGATTGAGTACGAGTGAGTGTTTACTGTATGTGCATGATTGTATTTGGGTGTGTGATTGAGGACGAGCGTGTGTTTGTGTGCATGATTGTGTTTGGGTGTGTGATTGACCACGAGCGTGTGTTTGTGTGCATGATTGTGTTTGTGTATGAATGTGTGTTTGGGTGTCTCTTTGAACCTGAGTGTGGTGTGTTTTGGTTTGTGTTAGAGTATGAGTGAGTGGGTGTGAGTATTTAAGTTTGAGTGTATGTTTGGGTGCGTGTCTGAGTACGATTGTGTGTTTGGTTGTGTAGCTGAGTAGGAATAGAATTTGGGGTGTTTGTGTACAAGTATGTGTTTGAGTATGAATGTGTATTAGGGTGTGTGTAAGAGTTTGACTGCTTGTTTGGCTGTGTGTTTGAGTATGTGTATGTGAGTATTTGGTTGTGCTTAATGTCTTTAGTGGCTTTGGCCCAGGTTAGAGGATTGTATTGTTATAAGGCTCAGGTGATGTTGGCTGAGTATTTGTCTTTTATTAATGAGCCTCATATTTCCTTATCATATAGATGCACTGGTGGGATTACTGACTTACTCAGTTTTAGCCAGATTTGAATGTGTCATGGTGCTTTGTTGAATTTGGACTCTCTCTCTCTCTCTCTCTCTCTCTCTCTCTCTCAGACAATGGGCTAGGACTTAATCAGAGTAACCCAAGGCTCAGGAGCAGGGTGGAGATGTCTTCGAGAATATGCTGACTTCGCATCTCCTATCCCATTATGCATGGTTGTGTTTATTAGATGCAGGGAGAACAATAATGGAGAAATGTAAGCACAGAATATCAATAAGGGGATATCATCTCTCAACTGAGATGCTGTATAAATATTTAGCTTTTATCTGTTTTTTTCCCCCCCATCAGAGCTAAAAGCATCAGTAATACTAGCATTGTGTTGTTCTCAGCGAATGCTGCACTACAGGCCAGTAGTGGGTTGAGGTGTGCTGTGCATTAAATAGGATTTCTGACAAGTAGCTGTGACTCATTTCCTCATAAAGTGGAAGACAGGAAAATAAAATGGAAAAGAGCAAGTGAGAGAGAGAGAGAGAGAGAGAGAGAGAGAGAGAGAGAGAGAGCGTTTTCTTGAATATTAATGGTGTGGAGTGAGTGTGGACTGAGTGCTGTCATGTTCTTACACTAGAGATCTTATTAATTTATTTGTGGTCACAATGTTTGTGTTTCTGTCTGACTTGATAACGTGTCTGCTTTAGAGTTATACAGTATGTACATCTCTCGCACATAGGATACGTTGTGTACTCTTATTGCAAGTGGTGTGATCACTAAGGAAAGCTCATTTGGTGCATGATGTTAGTACTATGTTAATCGCTGTAATAAACTAATTACTTCTACAGTTACCCATTTTAAAGCATATTATTCACTTACTTCTGTAAATTATTCAGCAACTATTGTGAAACTACTGCGAAAATTAGAGTTCACCGTTTACAGTTTTCTGGAGTCAAAATGTGCTGATGGTGTGTGTTTGAATTTGTGAAGGCCATTTTTGTAAGGGTTAAGACTAGGGGCATAAAAGAATTCCTATTCATACGGTACTTTTACGAGACAGGTTGTGCATGTTGTGATCCAAGTGTATACAGTCTGGCTTCAATGAGTATTGTGTGATTTTCTGCACAAATTTGGTTAATGTAAATGAACCTTTTTGTGATTTTTAAAATGTTTAACCAAGATTGTTTATGAATGTTTTCTCAGTATGCTGGAGCCATGCTAGGACTGCCTGCTTCATGTCTGAAATGCTGGCCTATCAGAAAGTCTTTAATGGCCCAAACATGTGAAAACATCTTGGAGTGATGTCAGGACTAATGTAAGCTAATGTAATGTGGTGTTTGTGAATGCTTGGGTGCACGGTTTCCACAGACTAGCTTCCACAAATTGCATCAAGTGTTCCACTGCAGTGGAAAATATTCATATAAAAGTGATTAAGACAAAATATAAAGTAAAAATAAAACAAATTAACCTGCACTTTACCTTTGAAAATAATCATGGCTGGTGTGAGACAAGAGAAGAAGGAGGAGGAGGAGGAAGGGGGCTACTGTGTAGGATGACTTTAACACACACACACACACACACACGCACACACACGCACACACACGCGCGCGCACACACACACGCGCACACACACACTAACAGAATCACTGCTCTTCTGACAGAGTCTCTGTCGGCTAACTGGAATCTTAACAAGGAACTTACTTTGGCCTCCTTTTAAAGATTTTGTGGAAATGTCTCATTGAACTTCATGTTTTATTTTACTTTATTGTGCTGAAATCCTATGAACTGTAACTTAAAGTGACATATGTCCTGAACCATGAACCTTGCATGCCATTACACCCTTAGTTAAGATGATTTTTAAAGGCAAAGTACAACACATAGTTATAATGAGAGGAGAGCAGGAGGATGTAAAATAAACTTTCTTATGCCAGTGTGTGTACTGTATATGCATATATGCTTGTGAGTAGTTATTCTAAACAGTGAATCTAAAACTGTATTTCCGAAGAATTTGTGTACTGTACATGTGTGCTTGTACTGTATGTGGTGATATAAAGTCACACACAATGCAGAATGTGCTGGTATTGTATGTTAATGTATTTAGGAGACCATATTGTCTGTTCGTCATATTGTAGGACTCCCCTGAGGCAGACTGTTCTACTCCACAAATATAACATGGGTAATCTTCCTAAAGTCATTTTAAAGCACTACTTGTTCTCTCTCTCTCTCTCACACACACACACACACACACACACACACACACACACACACACACACACACACACACACACACACACACACACACACACACACACACACACACACACACACACACACACACACACACACACACACACACACACACACACACACACACACACACACTTATTTCCTCCTGGATCAGGTAGCACAACATCACCTGAAAAATAATGCTTTACTCTGACAGAGCAGGCTCTGTAATTACACAGCTGTCTACAAAATAAAAGTGAGAGGCAGGGAGAATGAATGAGGCAGAGAGAGAGAGAGGGGGCAAATAAAGGACAATACAAATGACACTTTAGATTATGAGTGTAAAAGAAGACAGCAAATAATCTGAATAGTAAAGACACAAATGGGACAGAAACAGCAGAGGAAAGCAGAAAATGACATGTTTACTATAACAAAAAAGGGAGAACTGTCTGTGAAGTCTATGGGCTTCATGGTGATTTATAAAGGGCTGCGACTTCACTAAGAGCCAAGTAGCATTGCAGACTGAAATTTCTCATCTGGACGCAATTTTATAATGCACTACCTTGTGTGATGATCCCAGCTAAAAATGATATTTTATGCACTGTTTTTTTTTTTTTTTTTTTTGCCATAGAAAATTCCTCAGGACAACAAATGCATCAGTTCATGAGATACACATCGCTAACCAAATGAAAAGGCTTTCACTGTAAAGTCACTATCAATAAGAAAACATAAACTTACAAAAACGTAATCATATGCACAGTACAGACCAAAAGTTTAGACACACCTTCTCATTCAAAGAGGTTGAATTTGTATTATGGCAAGAAAAAAACGAGTGGCCATCATTACTTTAAGAAATGAAGGTCAGTCAGTCCGAAAAATTGGGAAAACTTTGAAAGTGTCCCCAAGTGCAGTCACAAAAACCATCAAGCGCTACAAAGAAACTGGCTCACATGCGGACCGCCCCAGGAAAGGAAGACCAAGAGTCGCCTCTGCTGCGGAGGATAAGTTCATCCGAGTCACCAGCCTCAGAAATCGCAGGTTAACAGCAGCTCAGATCAGAGAGCAGGTCAATGCCACACAGAGTTCTAGCAGCAGACACGTCTCTAGAACAACTGTTAAGAGGAGACTGTGTGAATCAGGCCTTCATGGTAGAATATCTGCTAGGAAACCACTGCTAAGGACAGGCAACAAGCAGAAGAGACTTGTTTGGGCTAAAGAACACAATAAAGAACACAATAAAGAAAACTCTTTGAATGAGAATATAGGGAGAGTATACCAAAACCTATGAAAGCTGTAATTGCAAATTTTGGTTACTCCACCAAATATTGATTTCTTAATCTTTTTAACCAAAGCATTAACACAATTTGTTTACAAATTATTTGCATTTTCTTTTATTTGAGTTATTAAAGTTCTGCAAATACTGCATGAGCTTGGATTATATTCATGTGTTGTCATGTTGTCATTTCCTTTAAATATATACTTTAAATATCAAGTTATATTTTGAATTTAGGAGAAATATTGTTAACAGTTCACAAAAAAAAGTATATATAGATATTGTAGGTGCCAGACAGCCATTGTTCCGTTTAACGTCATACCCCTTCACTCAGTCACTCAGCTTCTCATCAGGATGAGATCAGTAATGTTGTAATGAGTGTTGTGTAAGTTCCACAAAGGAAATGAAGAAGTTGAAGTTCATTTGTTCTACCCCCAGCATTTTTCAGTAGAACCTCCTGGTCCTTGTGTGATTGGGTCATTTGTTCTATTATATCTTTAGCCAAGTAAACAGAAAGTCTGATCTCATCACACAGGGCCTCAATACAGAGTAGTAACAAGCCAATTAGTTCGAATAATGTTAGCTATTAATTACTAATAAATTATGAGGCTGTTAAACTCACCTTAACATGTATTTTACAAACATTACACTGATCATGAAGAAAAAAGAATAAAGCAGTAGAAAAAAAAGCAGTGAACAAAATTGCCGAATACATTTTACCAAAATTAAATCTAAAGCTCGTCTACTATGAAAAGTAAGAAATTCACTTTGCACAAACCCTGCATACTAAAAATTCGTTTTGTACAATGAGAGATGCATCAGTATGCTTATCTTTATGTTCTTTAGTTGCGGAGAATTCACCGTTCACCCAAAAATTGACATGTTCAATGAGTAGTGACCTTTTATCACATTGGTTGTAATATTCCTTTAAAACAGGACCTGTCCTTTCGAAATATAAAATACAATGACCCGCCAAAGATTTATGTGCATTCAGAGCTGCAGTCAATGCTGGGAAAGGTCAATTTGAGTTTAATGACTCTTGGCATTATTGTCCTGAAATGTCTGTGCTACTAAATGCATCAATGTGATAACTTGGTCATTTAGTACATCCAGGTCATCAGCTGACTCCTTTTTATTGCCACATAACATTGCCAAGCCTATACTCGACTAAATGAAGCAACCTGAGATCATGGCACTGGCTCCTTAGGCTTGTACAGTAGGCCCGGTGCATGATGCGTCCATGAGTCATGATCGCTTCATGCACTTACCTTCTTACCATGACGCACAAATTCCTCTGAAATAGAGTCAATCTGGACTTTTTCCTGATTAATCTCAACAAGTGGGTTTCTTTTAGCCACACAGCTGTTTCGTCCCAACCTGTATGTTACTCTGTGCATCCTACTACTCTTCTTAAACAGTAATCATCTTTTCCATGACCGTGGGAAACGTCTTCCAGTGTGATTGTTTAAGAAATGAGAAGCGATTTACTATATTAGATAAGGTTAGAAGAATTGTTGCCAGCTGAAGCACAGTAATCACTGCAGTAATTATCCAACTAAAGACTCTTAAGTATTTGCTTATTTAAATCTAAATGGGGAGTGTGGCAGAGTATTATTAGACTAATAGAAAAGTACGGCTATAAAACTCCAGTCATTTTGTGTTGGAATTGTTTTGGAATTATTAATAATTTTAATTGGTACTGTACTTGCAATTAACCCTTGGGTGTTGGAAACCAACAGTTTGTAGAATGGAAGGAAGAAAGAAAGAAAGAAAGAAAGAAAGAAAGAAAGAAAGAATTGTGATTTTTTTTCACATGTGGAACAAGACATAATTTGTTCATCATGAATACATAGTATAATCTAATTGTATCATTTCTTTCAAGCTTTCAATCCAACTAAGCCAATGCCACCACCTTATAGTCTATTGAAAACCAAGGACAACTAATTAAACAGGTGGAATCAGATGTACAATAACTTCTGCTTGGTAGGAATGAAAGCCTGCATACACACTGGCCCTTTCTGATTAAGATTTGACACACTGGTCTAATTAATGGATCAATGCACAAAGGCCAACTATTAAGTGTAAAGGTATGGCCTATGAAAGAATTACAGGAAGATGGTTTATGGTCTTTGCCTTGACTCAGACTCAGTCTTATGGATTTGATGTTGACCTGGCCTTCACTTGGACCAACTTACCTTACACCTAACGAACCCATTCTTGACTCAATATTGAGTAGTTCTGTTTATGGATTTAATGCCAGTCTGAATGTTAATAATATTATTATTATTATTATTATAGGCTCGATTCCCGTCTCTATGTGCATGGAGTTTGCATGTTCTCCCTGTGCTTGGTGGTTTTCCTCCGGGTACTCCGGTTTCCTGCCACTGTCCAAAGACATGTAGGTTAAGTTAATTGGCATTCCCAAATTGGCCGTAGTGTGTGAATGAGTGTGTGAGTGTGTGTGCTCTGCGATGGCTTGGCACCCTGTCCAGGGTGTACCCCACCTTGTGCCCCAAGTCTCCTGGGATAGGCTCCAGACCCCCCGTGACCCTGAATACAGGATTAAGCGGTATAGATGATGAGCGAGTGAGATTATTATTATGTGTGCGCGTCAGTTTTTATATATAATTCTTGTTCTGTTGCCCCACTGACCTAAATCAGATGTTCTAGATCATCTGTCTGCAGGATTAATGAAACAGCACCCAGGACAAGTATAGGTACACAAATCGGTGTGTAAGAACAGCAAGTTCTCAGCATGTGAGAACAGCAAATTCTCTCCATATCTCTGACTTACACTCGATGCATATAACTCATTTACCTCCCACAACGCCACATCATGAAACTGTGGCCACATCCTGTAGCACATCATTTTCTTTCTCCTTCAACATTTGAGGAGGAAACACATTCACTTTAACAAATAACAAATTGGCCGGTCATAATAAAAGTGCTCTGTCTATGCTGCAAGACCATGTTGTGTGATTTGACCTCAGATTTCTAAAAACTGCTCTGCTTTGGTTGGTAATTTCAGGAGGTCTCATTTTATGTGGCTGCCTTGTAGTGACAGTGATTTGCTGCTCTTTCTGAGTATCTCAGGCAGGACTTAGACAGTTCAGTACTGTATAAAATGGCCTGGAACAGTGTGAAACACTGTCATTATATTGGAAGAGCATATTCACAGAGCATGCTGTGTAGTGGCAGGCATGACTCTGAGCTTGACGGATTTATGCGACCAAAAATGGTAGGTTGGTTGAAAAGAGTGGCGTACAGGAGGGAACGAGAGAGTAAAGTGTCTGTTCCTCCTCTTCCTCTTCCTCCTCGTCCTCCTCCACATTCTCTCTCTTTCTGTCTATACTCATCATGCAAGAGTGAGAGAAAACTCCTGCACCATTCACCTTTCCCACAATGCACCTCATTCATGCATCAACCCAAACATGAGCTCATTTGTACATAAAAGGTCTACTAATGCACAGTTTCCATTGGAGTCATCAAAGTGAAGAAAGGACGTGGCTGAGATGGGAGCAACCGATCAGGGGAAAACCTACCTGGAGGCCAATTCTGATTGCATTGTTATACATAAACAAGAAAGATTAATTATTAATATGTAACATGACCACATGTACTGTTGTACTCCCATGCAGGTGCATATTGTAGCTCATGCAAAGCCTGTCAGCAATTGAAATAAGGAATGCTCTAGTTCTTTGCAAGCAAATGTCATATTATAGTGCTTATTCAAAAAGCTTGCCATCTCTTTCTCCATTCTAGAACATGTATTCTCCTTCTGTCTGTCTGTCTGTCTGTCTCTCTCACTCACCCACACACACACCTGTCCACTATTTTTAACCAACTAAAAGCAATGGTGCTGTTATTAAAGGCAGATGGATAAATGCTGCACTGATGGAGAAAAAAATATCGCAAGAGAAAATGAGGACACTGAAAACTGGCTTGCAA
>JAAGKR010005709.1:36127-38930 GCA_011419295.1 Clarias macrocephalus
CTTAACAGTCAAATGTTTCTGTTAAAACAGATAGGCAGGTTAAGATAGACACATCCAATGAAGTGGAAAGAAAAGGAAAGTATTTATGTACAGATGAGAAGAACCAAGATAGTGACCTTCTTTTATGGCTTTTTCCATAATTCATGATGGCTGCTTGGCATGGCCAAAGTTCTTGGAGGGGAACAGAACCTAATATTGACAAAGCCTGTTGTCTTCCCTGTCAGCTCATTCATCAAGGGCAAGGTGGAAAAAATCAATTAGGTTGTCTCACAATAACCATCCCACTCTCATTATGTCTCTCTCTTTTCTTGTCTCAGTCTTTTCATGTCCTTCCATATAAGATGGGATGGACATCATGACTTGGGAAATGAAGGGAGGGGTGGAAAGAGGAAAACACAGGGATGATACAGTTGATGAATTCCAGCAGAAGCTGCTGAATTACGCAGTTCTGTGGTATATAATGTAGTAAGAAGTATAATATATAGAATATAATTGCCCATTTATATTTTATTTTATGTTCCTTTTTATAACTATAAAGTTCATGCCAACCTACCTAAAAACAGGAAGAAAAAGGTTATGAATATTAGAAGGCTTATTTTGAATTTCCACTTGTATAATCGTGCCAATCTCTTTGGCCATAAAAAAACAGAGACAAGGTTAGGTGAGCTATGAAAATAATAGCAGAAACATAAAAGAAACAATTGTTCAAATCATTATTAATGTCATAGTGCTGGCAAAGCCGACTTCCTGCCATTCACACACCTTCCACCCACTCCCTGTTACCGCTCCAAGAGCTATTACTGTGTCTCTCTCAAGGCCGCGGACATCGATCCCTATTCAGGCACACAACTCAAAAGAACACATACGTCTCACAGTGATAGCAGCTGATATAAAACATTCAATTCCCACAGATGGAATTGAGTCCAGAATGTGATTATAACATACCTGTTGTCTAATCTATCTTTCCTCCTTATTTCAGATGAAGGTAAAACAAAACCTGCCAGTCTCAATGCGTGTCTTTTTGTTCCTGCCTAAAAGCAAGAGCTGTCCCTTGCATTTCATAAACAGTGTGTCAGAAATACTCACAGGGACATCTGGCCCAACTTTCTTGAACTAGAAAAGAGATTATATAAATGACATTTATATAAAGCCCAGAAAGAGCCTAGCTGTTGGGGATTATTGTATTCCTGAGAGCGGTGTGCTGCAGGATTTTGGAGCGAAAAAAAGCACCACCTTGTTCAGAGTGGTTTTAGTGTGCTTTTCTGTCAATCAGTGAGACACAGCTAGAGAGGTATGCTTGCTTGGCCCTAAGGTCCAGATAAAAAGCTCAAAAAGATGATAAGAAATATAAAAATAAGCAATAAGAAATAAGAAAAAGAGGAGCAAAATAAAGGGGACCATAAACTTCATCTGTTTCAGAGACAAAAGTCTGCAACCATACAAATAAAGGGTGATAACACTGAAAGCAGATAGAAACAGACCATAATATGCACAGACATCATTCAGATACTTGTAAATAATCCTGTTTATACCTATCTTATCTACATCGGGATTCCAATGGAAATCTTGAGAATCTTTTCATCTTATGAATAAAAGCTGCTTTTTATATGGGAAAAGCATATTTTTCCTTTATGGGACCAACCAATTGTTTGTAAAAGGTCAATATTGTCGTCTTTCTATCTTTACTGAGATATTTGGTCTTCAGAAACATTCATAAGTCTCTCTCACACACTCACACACACACACACACACACATACACACACACACACACACACACACACACACACACACACACGAGTCAGATTTAGCCAGCCATCATTTTCCTGCTCATTTACACTGGGTATTGTACAGTGCTGAAGCACAGCTACATGAGTAATCTTGGTAATTAGGGCAGTTAGGCAGCTGTATACACATGCCCACATCTGTTTCCAGCCTCTTGGTGACTTTGGTTACTTCACTACGGTGATGACAGTCGAATGCATACACTGCTGCATGCTATATCAGATAGCACCATTCCAGTAAAAGGGCATGTTGCAGAAAACTGCGGCTACACACAACACAACACCCAAGCAGTACTGTAACACAATGTGTGTAGTGTCTGTGGGCGTGGCAACACTTATCTCTCTGTATAAACTACACTCCTGCCCTCACTAGCAGTACCCTGCTGGCTGAAGCTCTGCTGGTTTAATGATGGTGTATCTCTTAGTCACTTGGCTCTGATGTGTGGGAGTGTGTGTAGCTAGACTGACACTCTCTCTCTCACACACACACACACACACACACACACACACACACAGAAGCAGATGATAAAAAGAGTCTGCAGGGCTTAATCACTTCTCACCATCCACCAGACATCAGGACAGGGGACTCGTGATGGATCAACTTTGTGTGTGTGTGTGTGTGTGTGTGTGTGTGTGTGTGTGTGTGTGTGTGTGTGTGTGTGTGTGTGTGTGTGTGTGTGTGTGTGTGTGTGTGTGTGGAGGCTTGATGGATCAGTTCAGTAACAAAGTATAGCAATGACACTGCAGTCTGCATTAGTGCTTGAATCCATCAGAGACACAGGCTTAAATCTGAGTGTGAAAGAGATTTGTTCATTTCGCAATTTAAGCATTTACAAACAGTATTTGGTTCATATAAAGCTCCCCTGTCTATCTGGCACCGCTATCGTGGTGCTGCATATCATTTAATAATCAATTAAACTTCAGTTTCCTTTAACGTGTGACCTCAACAGCGTAGTTCGATTAAGCTACTAACATCTACGTGATTGCGTGTGTGTTACAAAATACATGCACCTGTGTTTTC
>JAAGKR010005710.1:0-48670 GCA_011419295.1 Clarias macrocephalus
GACTGTGGGGAGGGAGGAGATTTTCTCTTTCTCTGCAGGAGGAGGACCTGTGTTCTCAAACTGACCCAGTAACTGCGCATGACAAAGAGAGAAGGAGAGAGTAGTAGTCGTTCAAAATCTCTGTAAATCTCTGTACACTTTAACCGGTTTGTAAATCATATTCCCTTATTTGTAAGTACCTGTGTAATGACTGCATCCAGACCCCCCTGCCCCCAGGCGTAGTCACCGGGATTTGAATGCAGCATGCCCGTCCTAATATTACACACAAACACATCTATAGATATACATATATACTTACACCATATCTCACAATCTCAAAATTCCTCCAGACAAAAAAAAAAAAAAAAAAAAAAAGATTATGCATTATGTAGTAAACCGGGCTCAGACTGACATGATACTGTGCCAATGACATATATGATGTTATAAAATGGTGTTTGCATTTACCATGACAGTGGAGGGGAACCCGGGGCACCTGAATTGGCAAAAAGGCCAGCAAGAAACTGTTGCACTATCCTAAAGACAAATACAAAAACAAACATCAATATATGGTTAAAAAAAAAAAAAAAACAAACAAAAAAAACTGTCTGATAACTACTTCTACTGAGAAGAGACACCATGTTCTCTTCTGTACACGATACTAAAACATGGATAAAACAAACATAAAAAAAAAAAAAAAAATTATAAAAAAAAAAAAAAAATTATAAAAAAAAACAACCGGCAAGTACTATGGGTAACAAGCTCTCTGGAGAAGAGCAGGAATTTTTATAATCACAAATATGTATATTAGTCAAAAACTGGAATTTGCATAACAATGATTGCATAAATATTTCCCACAATTATTTTAATTATCCATACATCTATATAACCAGGATGAACTAGAATTAAATCAGGACACAGATTTGGGTGCCACTTAAATGTCTGAGTGATCGGTTAAGATATTTTGTCTCTTGTTCTCTGAGACAGACATAAGAAGCATCTCCACACGGACATGAATGCAATTCGTAAAGCTCTCAAATCCAACTCATTTTTGTATTAATGAATGTCCATGTTCTTTTCACATTTTGACTTAAAAGCACAACTTGGGAAATGAGCCCATCCGATGACGGCAGGCGATAGCGTTAGCTAGCTATGCTAAACACGCTTAAATAAAAATGTCCCAAGCTAAATATTTTAAAGTGTGTCCGGATTTCACAACAATGGCTTCCAACACCATGACATGCAACAAATGTCTTTCAACAATTGCATGTAATTGCGGGGAAACATGTCCAGCCTAATGAAATATTTGAGGAAAAATATTTTACTGGTGTTAAATTATTGCTGTTGGGTTAGGTAGTATGAAAATTTATATTTATGTATACTGTACTTTTATATATACACACACACACACACACACATACATACGCAAGTTATGATTTTTTTTTTTTTTTTTTTTAAGTATGTGTATATGTGTATATATATATATATGTGTGTGTGTGTATGTGTACAACCTGAATAGGCCAAATTTCTCGCACTTAAAAATGCACAAAACAAATAAAAGGGAGAAAATGTGTCTGTTATGCTGAGGGGGCATGTTGCTGGCATGAATTGGCTTAATTTCATTCTTTAGAATATGAAGTTGTTCTGACTAGGTGAAACATTTCTGTCCTGATGGGAGAGGTTATTGAATGGAATTACAGTGATGGCTTTTGTACTTTTTGCCAATGTCAGGCACTGATGTTGCACTATAAGGCTTGGTGGGCAGTCAGCATTACATTTCATCTCAAAAGTCGGGGTTGAGATCACGGCTCTTTACAGGCCACTTGCTGACTTCGTGCGCAGGGCATGGTAATAGTAGAACAGGTTTGGGACTCTTGATTCCAGCAAAGAGAAAATATACAACTACAGCAAACAAAGGACATCCTATACAATTGGGAGCTTTTAACTTTGTCTGCGGACCAGCCCATACTGCATGTTAACACAAACAGCAGTATTCATCTTGGAGCTTCTTTGAGAGGCAGTAAGGACAGCCAACCTGAGCACACACAGGATTAACAGTGAGAGTGCTCATTAAAAAGAAGTTTGAGGTACCATGATCTGCACGCACGCACGTGCGCGCGCGCACACTCGCCAAGTAAAACAGCTGCTCCCTAAAGCTAAAAAGCAATCTTTAAGGTGTTATGACAATTTGTGTTTGAGTAAAAAGCAAAGCAAGTTAAACTAAAAATGCAGTTCATGTTTTACCATCACCACCTTTGATAGCAACAAACTGCAATAATTATAATTAATTGCTGTTACGTAACAGTTAGTTTCAAGTAATCGGATTGGACGAGAGGCATCCCACGTGTGGTGAGATACAGCATAACAGCGTTTGGCCTATTAACTATATGCATCACTCTGTCTCACAGGCGTTACACGAACTGTCGTTCACTAGCATGGGTGAAAGTAGGTCAGTACGTCCACAGTACTAAAAAGAGGGGAGTAGCAAAAAACAAATGTTTAAAACAAGTCAAAGAAGCGCTTTCAGCAAAAACACAGAAGTGATAATGTCATATGAAACAACACTTTATATTAACTGTTAACTGCTTCCAAATTGTTTCATATTGCCTCCGAACTGTCCATGGTAGCTTGGTTCACAGCTAACACAAGGTACAAATCAAACAAGGCCGAATCCCAAATCTCTCGAAACCTTGCTCAAGGGCAACTACTTAATGTTTGGAACAAGAGATTCTGACTTACGCCCTACATAGCGCACTGACTAACTTTTATGCTAGGTGGGATTCAACTCTGGAAACTCTGGAAACATTCTAAAGTGGAAATCTCTTCGGTTTCTCAGTACTATCCCCCACCTCCATGGATTGTCCTCCTGACCTGTTGGTAATTGAATAATTAATTAAAACTGTCAGACACTAGCTCTGCCAGTCAAGGAAGGATGTGGATATATTATAATTTGTTGATAATAAGTGGCTTTTGTGGAACTGTGCTTTAGTGCTGAATATCAGCATGGCTGTGATACCTTTGGCACCTGGGCTACACCCTAGTGCCTACGACCACATTACAGCTGTGCTGAATTTCAGTACAACTGTTATTTTGCTTAAGTGTTGTGTACAAACACACAGGAAACAAAATAAAAAAGGAGGAGTGAAGCAAACAAAGCAAGGCAAAACATAAAACCAAACAAACAAAAACGTGGGGTTCAATTCCACTGAAATCTGTAGCAACTCCATTGGACTAATGTGACTCTACACCACCATCATCACAGCACCAGTTGAAGGAATATACAGGGTGTCCCAAAAGTCTGAACCCATAGACAATTTGCTTTGTATGAAATTTGAAGATGACTCCAAACCAACAAGAGTCAGGAGTCCACAGGCATCAGCCCAGAACAATAGCTGCCCTAAAGGGGGAAATCATCTCTGCATACAACAGCATCAGTTCTGATACTGTACATCAAGAAGTGTTAACTGTTCTTCTAAACAGTCCAGTAAATTCAGGAGCCTTGACTTTGTGCGTTTGCTGTAGAGTTTATTATTTTGCATAAGGAGACCAGACTATTCGGCCAATGTGTTAAATAAGGAAACATGCTTGCTTATTTGTCCAGTACAGTTCCACAGGCAACCTGGAGATGGCAGCTTTGTGTGATATAGCACTTTACTGAGACCCTTAATTTGAGACCCTTTTTCTTTTTTTGACCGTCACTTGTCCGTTTATGTGAGAAATATGCATTATAGTGCTCCACATGTCCTATATTTAACAAACTTAACCTTGAAAGGATTACTGTGACAAATAACTTCCCACATTCATAATATTCTGTGACGTACCTAATACAAGATACTCTGCACTTTTTTATTTTGTCTAGTTCTGGAATCTAACTATGTCATATTCCGCTCTGGTTCACTGTGTTCCCCCTCCAGTAAATATCCCTCAAATTTAAAAGGCCAATAAGTAATCCAATCGCAAGACAGATAAAATTGTGATTTTACCAGATGGGAGAAACTGAAACTACTTGGAAACACAAAAGTAAGCAGGTAAACTTTCCAGCATGCACGTAGGAGGCATCTACGAAATGCATAAAAATGACTTGAGGCAATACCTAGTAAGAGAAATGCAATGAAAGACACAGCCTGTTTTTCTACCATTTTGCTTTGTTGGTAAACTGTTGAAACCCGTATTAGGGTGTAATAAATACAACTGGGCAACCACAACAACAACAAAAAAACAACAAAAGATTAATAATGAACAGAAGTAGTCCCACATAGCCAAAAACATGAACTGTGTGAAACACAGCAGGACAGGACATACCCCTCTACAGCAGGGGAACGATCTGGCCGACTGCTCCCTCTGGATCTGTATCTTCTCTGAGTGTGCAGGCGAGGGGGGCGGCTCGGGCCCCAGTGCTCTCCTCCTCCTCCTAAAGGACCACCGAGGGTTCCACTGAGACCTCCAGGGACAGAGCCACCAAATGATCCTCCTCCGAGACCTAGTCCTCCGGCACCTCCTGGTACTCGTGGCTCTGAGTCGGGGCTGTCCAAGTCCACTGTGAACGGCCGCTCCACAAACAGGAGCTGCCAGAGCTACAGCAAGGAGATGTGTCAAAAGACGATGCCTTAATGTTTAAAATATGCATTGCGCCGTGATACACCTGCTATATAAAACTGTAAAAACGATGATGGGGATAAAATATACCTTCTCTCACTAAAAGCACAGGAAAAAATGGAGGAATTTACTACTGGTAGAAATTGAATTAGGGATGATGCTCCTGAAAAGGTATTTAAGTACAATCTCTTTGAAGCTTCAAAATCGCCAGCTTTACATAACAAATCAAGTAATATATTTTTAGCACTTTGAGAGCAAGGCAATAATTTGGGCGAACAAACTCCATAGAAATGTGTTTAATGCCAGATGCTGCCTACTCTATGTGGCTAATAACATGCAGTCACCTGACCATCACCTCTCCGTGTCTGCTTTCCCCCCAACATCCTATTCCAGACTTATTCTCCACTTTACTCTTATATTATCCTCTTTTAATGTAGAAAGGATTTGCTCCAGATTTTGGTGCATGGCTGTCGGGATTTGTGTTCAATCAGCCAAAAGAGCATTAAAGAGGTAAGGCGCTGATGTCAGGTGATGAGGCCTCGGCACTGTGGCTCATCCCAATAGCGCTCATTGGGGTTGACATCTGTGCAGGACACTTAAGGTCAAAACAAAACCTCAGCAAACCATGTAGCTCGATTTGTGCATCATGGTATTGTCATGCTGGAACTGGTTTGGGCCTCATAGTTCCAATAAAGAACAACTGTATTGCTACAGAGTACAAAGATATACTACACAATTATTTGCTTCCAAAATGTGTGGCAGTTTAGGAATTTATAGGCCATATATTTTTTGCAGTATGCTGTGAGTGCATCATGCTACTGTGCTTCCAACAATGATAAAACGAGTAGGTACAATCAGCTGCAAAACTTGTTAAAAAAAACAAACAGAAAAAAAAACTGGATGACATAATATGAGTAATAATAATAATACTCACTCACTCACTCAATCATCATCATCTATACCACTTAATCCTGTATTCAGGGTCACGGGGCGCCTGGAGCCTATCCCAGGAGGCTTAGGGCACATGGCAGGGTACACCCTGGACTGGGTGCCAATCCATCGCAGGGCAAAGACACACACACACTCTAGGGGCAATTTGGGAACGCCAATTAGCCTAACCTACATGTCTTTGGACTGTGGGAGGAAACCGGAGTACCCGGAGGAAACCCACCAAGCATGGAGAGAACATGCAAACTCTATGCACACAGAGACGGGAATCACTGTGCCGCCTTAATAATAATACATAATATAATATAATAATAATGTTACAACTCGGCTGTCCAGTAGTTGCTTGACAGAGTACTAAAGCACAGATCAAGGTAAAATGCCAACACTGTCAGCCAGCCTGCACATGGGACGCAGTTTAATATGCAACACCACACACTATTAAACATCTTGATTCAATGTTAAATCAATGTGCTTGAGGTAGGTGTATTTAGGGCATCTTCTCTTATGCAGTACAACAAATATTGCATAAAAAAGGTGTTCAAGTCATGTGTCCAAACCAGGACTTTTGATTGTGCAAAATAACAGAACACAGCTGAAGAAGACCGTAAACTCTACTTTTTTTCTCTATATAATTAATCAGCTACACTAATGCATTGATCCCAGCGATTCACTAGTGCTTGTATATTGTGAGGGTAGAAAGTTCACAGTGAGACAAGGACATGACCAAACTGCCTGTTTCATGTCTGAAACTCTGGCCTCGCAGGAATTCCTTTAAGGCCCAAACATGTGAAAATGGCTTAAAGCAAGGTCAGGACTGTATGGGGACAGAGCGATAACTTCTAACCAAACTCCTGTAGCGTGCAAGTGGGGTTGGTGAATGATGATAAACAGTTCCCTTTCATTGAATGTTCATATGAACGACTGCGGTGCCAGGATCGTCATTCATTGATATACGGTCTTCTTTATAAAAATTTGCACCACTGAAATATTTCACCATCAGCTCTTCTGATAGAAAAGAAGTCTTCTGTAAATGTCAAATAGTTTTATGCTCTTGTTTGCAAGAATTTTTGACTAACAACCCTCACTTAATGAAAGAAGGTAATACCCTTAATAATTAAATCACCATTCAACAGTTACATCATATTTTTCCGATTAAGACAACAACTTACCTCTGCGAACTGTGAAGCTGTGTCATCAAGGCCATTCGTACTACTGTCCAAAAGACTAAAACAAAACAATCAACATTATCATCACAATGTTATTATGTGTGTGCTACTATATATTCTATGATGACTGTATATTATACATTCTAGCATATGCAGCAAGTGTTACAGTCATGGCCTCGTTTGACATGTTAACAACTCACTCTCACTCACTCTCTATAATGCTCATCCTGTGCAGGGTTACAGGAGGCCTGGAGCCCATGCCAGGGGACTTGGGGCACCAGGAGGGGCACACCCTGGACAGGGTGCCAGTGCATTGCAGTGCACAAGTACACACATTTACACACTCACTCACACAATATGGATAATTCGGAAACTCCGATTAGTCTCATCTGCACATCTAGGAGAAAACCAACGAAGCATGGGGAGAACATGCAAACTCCACACACAGACCCAACGGTGGGAGTTGAACCCTTGACCCCGGACCACAGTGCTAACTGCTATGCCACCACATACAAACATAAGAAAAAAGAAATTTCAATAATAATAATAATATCCTCACCTGGAGTCTTCTGTCACCTCCTCAATAAATCCAGAGTCACATCTGGGGCAGATATACTCCTAAAGACAGGAAATATAGAAGTATATATATATATATTTTTTTTTGCATTGGAGATAAAGGCAAATCATGTGAGATGTTGACAGCATATACAATACTTCCCCATTCCTTTGAGTTAGTGGGACATGATATAAAGGTTTGCATTTAAGTGCTGTCACATCACAGATCAAGTCAGGACACCATGATGTAAAGATTCTCAATTTACCCCAAAAGATACCCGAGTCATGAGTCAGCCTCTAAGCTTAATGAGATAGTCCCCAACACACACACACACACACACACACACTCTCTCTCTCTCTCTCTCTCTCTCTCTCTCTCACACACATTATATTTATGTAATTCACACACACACACACACACACACACACACACACACAGACAGACAGACAGACAGACAGAGTGACCTTATTAGGAAATTACCTGCTTTTAATTTCAGGCTAAAATAAAGCTAAACTTTCAGTCTACAATCAACTCAACAAAACCATTTTTACTTTCGGTTTAACTAAGTCGAAGTTACCTCAGTTATGTTAAGCTTAGGTTTTGGATCCTGTCTCAGCGCGTCGTTTAAAACAGTGATTATTATACTAAAAATAAATAAATCCTCAGTCAGGGAGGCTTCAGAAACAAACCAAAATGGAAACACTGACTAGCTGTTGGTGTGGGTCTGACCTTCTACAGACAGCTGCCTGTGTCAGTGCAAAGCAAAAGCCAAACACACCAGGACATAAACTCAAACCAACAGCAAAGAAAAAAACTAAAAACCCCAATCCTGTGTGTGCGTGTGATTTTGTGTTTGTTTCAGTTGGTGTCGAGGCCCAGGAACAGGCTAGCGAAGTTAGCTCGCAACCATAACACCTAGCAGACGTTAGCAGTTAGCAGACGAGCTAGCCTCCTTAGCGAGCCTAAAAAACGTCTCAAACAGCCCGAACAAGTCGGACACACTTCTGTTGTAGACCACGACAATAAAAGGAATCTAAACTTCAGCCTTACCGGGAGTTTTGGTCTCACTTCGCCTTTACAACAGTGACAGAAAAACCGATGCGGAGGAACTGCCGCAGCCTCCGCCATCTTTCCAATAACCGCACACAAACACTGACGTCGTTCCTCCAGGCGTTATACTTTTCCTACCCGTATTCTGGCAAGTCCCGCCTCATGCATGCAGCTGGCTACACAGTTGGAACGGCGTGCAGTACGTTGAAGGGCATTGGTTGTGTTGCGCAATGTATAACCAATCAGAACGAAGAAGGCGGATTTCTTTAGCTTACGATAAAAGGAAAAAAATAATGCGTTCCAAAGTACTGGCCTATAGGAGAAGGCGGCGCTGTCCACCCGGAAGTCCCCAGACTGCTTGATGGGCTGTCTATGGGAAAACCACGTGAGAGCTGAGGTCCGAGGATAACGTTTAGTAAAGGAGGAAGCGAAGTCGGTAATCTTCTGAAGGTGCGTAATATTTACTGTAGCGTTTTTTTTCTGTTCAAGTAGGAAGCTAGCATCAAATGTGGCTAACAATCGTTCGACAATAGCTAACTACCGGTTTGATATTTTCCAGCCTAAGCTCTGTATTTCTACTATTTCAGATTTTACACATAGGCAAATGACTTGTAACGCGATTGATCACGGCTTTCTTCTACGTTACATGGCGTTAAAATAGTCCATCAAGTATCCTATTGATTAATTGTGATGACAGTGACATCTTCACAAAGTTTCACCCAGTTACACTTTGTTACACCGTTGCTAAGTTACAGAGTTACAGTGTTGCGCACAGTTTCACCATGTTTATACCACTGCACGCGTTTGCACCGTGTTAGAAGGAGTTAGAAACAGTTGCAGAGTTACACACAATAGCACAATATTACACAATTACACACAAGCGGACACGGTAACCATGTTCCACGGTTGCAGAAAATTGTACACAGTAACACAACATGCATAATGCAGTAACACGCAATTTCACAGTCAGTGATACACACAGTTGCACCCAATAGCACTGTGTTACAGGGTTACACAAACATAGTAACGTAGAATTACAGGGTTACACACAGCTCCATGGAATAAAACAGTATTACACAGTAACACACAATTGCACAGAGTAACCCAATGTGTGTTACGCAGTTACACACACTTGCACGCAGTTACACTTGCACGCAGTTACACACACTTGCACGCAGTTACACACACTTGCACGCAGTTACACACACTTGCACACAGTTACACACACTCGCACGCAGTTACACAGTGTTCCAGAGGTTCCATTCCTATCCCTTTGCGACTTCCAGATGACCGCTCAGGAGATGCGTCTGTGCGGTCTCCTCTTGAGAGAGCACTTTGGTGAAGTGGTGGAGAAAGTCGGCGTTCACCTCCTGCGCAGTGGCACTCTCAATCTGCGCGCTCTGGCTCACGAAACCAGCACTTCTCTCGACCTGGTAACCTTAGCACATATTTCTTTTGTTTACAAATGTGGATTTGCTCTATTTTTTCTCGTACCTCGCTCTTTTTTTTTTTTTTTTACATGTGCTTCTTATGAAATAGTCTTGCACATTTGATTGATCAAGATGATCAGAAACAAATCCATGTATCCTGTTCTCTCTTTGCTTGTTCTTTACTAGGTGAAAAAGTGTCTGTGTGTCCTGGTGCAGCATGGTATGGCTAAGTTTGGTCCGGGCCGCCGGGGTCCTGCTGGTCCTGTGGAGTACCAGTTAAAGAATGAGCGGGTTCTCTACATGCTGCGGTACCCGCGCTACATCTATACAGCCAAGAGTCTGTATGGAGACACGGGAGAGCTGGTTATAGAGGAGATCCTGCAGCGAGGTCAGATGACCATGAGCAGTGTGGTCAGGACTGTAGCAGATAGACTGACACAGAACATGGAGGGTGAGTGATTTGTATCATCAGCTCTTTTCATTGCGCGGTTGTGGCACCACATTGGCTTAATTCAGATGAATTGTGTGAACTCATTGAAAGACACAATCCGTTCCATGAGTTAAGAACTGTTTCACAATGAAATAGATAGAAACCTAACCTGTGTCTATGGGAAATGTAAAAAACATAGCAATTTGTCCTTATATCCTGATAACAGAAAAAGGGGTATGGTTAGGATTTAACGTTGCTTTTAGTTTGTTAGCTAATAAGGAGTGTTGTAAGTTTTTGCTTGAAGGATTAAGGAAACTGTAAAAATTCCACTACTATCAAAGACATCCAACTAGCAGGAAACTAAGGGCAGACTTACCTAGAAGAGAATGCGTACACTGCACTGCGTACACTGAAAAAAAAAAAAAAGTGACAATAATATTTTGTTGAACCGCCTTTTGCTTTGATTATGACTGTGGCATAGTTTCAAAAAACTTATGCAATGTCACAACATTCATTGCTCTCCAAGATCTTGTATTGATTAAGGTAAAGTCTGCTGTGTAAAGCCTCCTCCTGAGCCCGATGAATCCTTGTATTGTCATTTGGGAATGTGCTTGTGCCAGAAAAAATCCATTAATGGAGAAACCTGGTACATTCAGGTCATCATCTGATCTCATTTTTGCCCACATAACATTGCTGAACCTAGATATGACCCATAGAAGCAACCCCAGATCATGACACTGCCTCCCCAGGCTTGTACGGTAGCCACAAAATCTGAACTCATCAGACCACATGACCTTTTTCCAATGCTCCACAGTTTATACTTTATGTTCCCTAGCACACATTTTTTCCCCCTGTTTAGCCTTACTGATATTTCTAAGGTTACACAGCAGTTTAGTCCCAATCCTTGAATTCTCTTCAAATTATAACAGTTGAAATGCTCTTACTTTTACTATTATTATATTATATTATATTATATTATATTATATTATATTATATTATATTATACACATAGTGAGTTCTACTGTTGTTTTGTTTTGCCATTTGATTTTACTAAAACATCTAAGTGATCCCTGATCACAGTCATTCCAAATTTTTTTCCAACATCATTCCTTCGTCAACATCTCCTTTGTTGTTTTCTTTGCTTGATGCAGGCAAATAATTTGAAACAGAGCAAGATCTTTGCCACATCCACAGGATATGTCTTCTAACATGGTTGTTTAAGAAATTAGAAGCAACTCACTGCATCAGTTAGGTTTGAATAGCTAAAAGGGTTGCGAACTGAACCAATATTAATCGCTCTAGTAATTATGCACTTTTTTGTTGTTGTTAAAAAGTGTATAACCGATGCTGCAGAAAGAACTGAAAAATAACCACTTAACCCTGTGTTGATGGTGTTTCTCCGGGTGGCATCTGTAAACAAATGTCTATGAATATGATGAATCTCTGTGATAAACCTCTCTTCCGGATGTCTCTATAAATGAAAACAGTGACGCATGGTGATACAATTATTGTTATATATGCAAATATGAAATAACTAGAGGCTTTATCCTCTACATTAGGATATAATTCCTGCTCCAAGCACCATACCTGGGCTCGACTGTAATAACTTTCTTGAGACAAAATAACTACATAATAACATAAAAAGTTACTGAGACATTTGCAGTGATGAGAAATGTCTTTGTAGGTGAAACACTTGTGTACAGGACATGAATGAGATTTAGTTTCAAACTCTGCTCAGGGAATCTGGCCTAGCAAAAAGAATCTACGTCACCTAAAAAGCTGTAAAAACTGTACTGTGTCAGAGGTACCATTTGTGGTAGTATACTGAAGGTATAATTAAATATTTGTAATGCTTTTGTGCACACAGATGGCCAGAGTATGGATTACAGTGAGGTGATAAATGCATTCTCTCGGTTGGTGGAGACTCATTTCCTTCAGCGCTGCCCTCCAGTGGACAGTTCGGGAACAGACTCAGGAACATCATCCTCAGGAACTTCTAATGCAAATCCAACGCCTCAGCCTGCTCAGCCAGAGAGCCACCCGGACTGTTATAAGCTTCCCCAGATCCATCTCTCTGGTGAGAGTCTCCCATTTTAGTCTTTTAAAATCCTAACACACAATAAACTGCAGTGAAATATTGACTACAGGTGGTCTGTAGATCCTTAAGGCAGTTGCTTACATGCTGTGCAGTTGATGGAGGGGAAAAATATTTAAACAAACTCGCATTGTTTCAAGGCAGCGTGCATGACGAGTTTGAAAATGTTTTAAAATATGATATAAAAAAAGTATATTTTGGATGTTTTTTCTCACAAAAGTGTTTAGAATGGCATTGAAACGTCCTACCTGCCCAATAATAAAAAAAGTTCATATGGTTAGTTATACTTAGTGTGTATAGTGTCTTAGTGTGTTAGAATCCATCATTATTTAGTTAGGGCTGGAGAAATACTCTATGATAAGATGCTGAGGTGAGTTGCATATTATATTATTATATCCCAGTTGTGATATAATGCACATCACACAGTCAGGGAGAATAAAAGTGAGCACATGACAGAGTAAACAAGGCAGAAGGTAGTGGAATGTTCCACTATAATTGAATGACAAAAAGAAAAAAATGGAGAGAAAAGGGACCAGAAATGATGCAGGTAAAACTTTACTGGATTGAACGCTTTAATTTTTGGGAAGCCAGTAGAACTATGTGATTTTAATCAACTTCAAAAATTATTCGTCAAATTGTAAACATTTAACAGTCTAAAACTGGCGAAATTCATAAAGAATACCACAGTTTTTGCATAAACCACAAACCACTACCATATTTGGCATTTTACAACAATAATGTGTCCATCCTTCAGTATATGATTGATTGGTGTAATACTGCCACCTACTGGACTGCTGTGTAGAGCATAAAAAGATTATGGCTTTGTATTAGTCGTCACATTTAAACAATGAACAGTACAAGTTGCATAGCATTTCAATATGTACTAGATACGTTTACTAGTTTGTAATGTTGCAGAACCTGTAAACAAATATTAAAGCTGAGACAAATCAGATGAGAAACATTAGTGCGATTGACCCGAATCGAAAAGCACAATGTACGAAAAGTCTACCCATGATTCACAACTATGGATTTGTCATCCGTCTGAGAAATTATACTTTATTTATTTATTTATATATTTTTCTTTATATATGTTTGTTTGTATTTGGAGTGGTAACATGGGGCGGTTCCTCTATAATGCTCCAGGTAGCGAGCTTCAAACTCTTCCCTCATTGGCAGGCAGCACAGTGCAATTATTATAACAAAAGTAACCTAAAATTATTATAATATCAAATCAGAAGATTTATAAAATCATCATAGGAATACAAATCAAATCGGCACCTAGGTATCGTGCTAATATTGTATCGGGTGTCCCTGGTGTTCCTCATCCCTAGTGATTACAGTCATGTGCCCCCTCTTTTAATTCTGTGTATTTTTGTGTAAAAACTCAAAAATAAACTTACATTTTTGAAAAATGGCAATGTATAATGAGCTCGAGTGTAAAGTTTACTAAGTTATGTATTGTTTTCTAATATCCAGGTTAACACTTGCTGTTTTTACATCATTGATATAATGTCTGCCTCTGACCAATCTGAGTGTGTGAAGTTACATTTTTCCAAATTTCAATGCGGCCAGTGATGAGATTTTACCACATGCTTGACAGAGTTAGAAACCAAATCATTAAATAAGTAATACAGATTTAGTTAAATGCAAATTGAATCAGTTTGAACGGCCGAGCAGTATTGCTCCTGGGCTTTAAAAAAATCGCAAGCTTACAGTAACCAGTATAGTCCACTAAGCCATCAGGGAGATCCTGTACTGGCCATGTAAGTGTAAGTGATGTACAGTATGATGGATGCTGTTGTGTCTCCGTGTGCTCTCTCAGGTCGGGGGAAACGCAGGCGATCAAGTGGAGATGCGGAAGCAAATGATAGACGAGCAAAGAGAGCCAAACTGGAAAACTCAGAGGTGAGAAGCAGAATGTGTGTAAATGTATTCATTACAGTATCGGTATACTTGATGAATTCTACCCAGTTGACTTGCTCTCTGCTTTTTATTATTATTATTATTATTTTTGCCACTTCTCTTTGGTCAGGTGTGTGGCGATGAGGGAGTTTACTGGCAGGTGAATTTCGAGAGGTTTCACTTACATTTCAGACATCAGGCCATCATCGGTGCTGTAGCTTCCAAACTGGACCAGGTAGAGTCCAATCAAGAAGACTGTTTTATAGAATGGATATTATCTGTTATCTGTTGTCACGTTTGACTCCTTGATTTATGCGCATTGCTTCACATTAATTGAATTCTAGATGAATGGTTCAGCTTTGTTTCAGGTGTTACTTAAACCTAAAGCCTGATATGTTGCTTAGCAACCAATACTTACTGTCATTTGATTAATGTTGTGTCAGGGAAGAAAAGAGAGAGAAAAAAAAAAGGAGCAGTACTATTTGTAATAAATTAAATTATTCACTGTCCAGTGGATTTTATCATATAGTTGTTGTCGTCGCTGTTTTAGAAAAGCCATAAATAGCCTTGAAGTATAGGGACTATATGTTGAGTAAGGAGGTTTTAGGCTTCTCATTGTGCTTAGCAGTGATAAAATCACTATAATCCACATCCTCTCGTAGCTTATTAAATGTATGCCTCAGTGCCAGCATCAGTATATCTTGTTCCTCACCCTCTTGCACTTTCTCCCCATAGACCAGCAGTGAGATTGTTAGGACCATGCTGAGAATGAGTGAAGTGACAACACCAGCTAATGCTGCCTACACACAAGCCATTTCAGCTAACGAGGTAAAACTGTAGCGTAATCGTATTGCTCCTCCTTTTAATGTCTTGTAAATGTTATTTTAAAACCGTGTTTAATATATTTTTTTGTAAGATTTTCCGAGCGCTCCCTACCAGTTACAACATCGGCAGACCCATCCTGGACCAGTACCTGACTCTACTGGTGGATGATCCGGTAAAAAAATGAATTGACATGCATGCTTGGATACTTAACCTCGTATCCGTATGTCACGCTCTGTTTCTCTGTCTCGCTGATGTTTCTCTCAGATGGAGTTTGTGGGTAAGGCGGGTGACAGCGGAGGAGGAATGTATGTCGTCAGTATCCTCTGAATATGCAGAAGTGTGTCATGGCTAATCATTGATCTTGTGTTAATAATATTAGCTACAAGTCGGTTTAAAGGATAGGACATATTAAATAAGTGTTGATCCTGAGCTGCTGTTCAGATCTACATCGAGCGTTGGCTAACCTGGCCAGAGCCACACTGGAGTCTGTAGTGCAGGAGAGGTGAGCTTGATTTCTCTTCTGGTTTAGTTCAAGTTCACACCTTACTGTTTTTGGTGTGTAAATTGCATCTTGTTCCCTTTATGCTGGACTCAGATTCGGTTCACGGTCGGCTCGGATTTTCCGCCTGTTGTTACGGAAGAAGCACTTGGAGCAGAAGCAGGTGGAGGATTTCGCCATGATTCCAGCGAAAGAAGCTAAAGACATGCTGTACACGCTGCTGTCTGAGAACCTGGTCCAACTCCAGGTAACACACAGTTTGAGCACATAATGCTGAAAAAGACTTGCCATCATGTAAGGGTATGAAAATACACATATTAGTTATAAAACGATATAAAAAGAGCCTCATTAATCAATAATCACATTAGAAAATTTTGTTGATTAATGAAATTCTCCATTTACTGCTTGACCACACCCCATACCCAGAGTAATCTTTCAGTAAGGGTAAAGTAACAGTTTATAAAAGGCCCGGATATGTCCATAACTGATCTTTTATTTTGTTTTCACTAGGAAATCCCAAAGACCCCAGACCACGCTCCTTCCCGTACGTTTTACCTCTACACTGTTAACCAGCTGCCCACTGCCAGGCTCCTGCTGCAGAACTGCTACAAGGTGCGAGCCACACAAACACAGACAGCATTATGCTAGTTAAATATACAATAGGCGTTCAAGTCAAACTGGGATTCTCGTGAACGTGTAAAACTTATTGATATTTACAAAAGACTTTAGGCACAGTATGGTGATGAGACTCTCAACCCTAAAAAAATTGAATTGTAGAAATGTTTTAAAGAAGGCCCTACATCTGTGGAAGACGATCCCGGCTGAGGTGGCTCAGAGCCCACTGCAGTCATTCCCTTGAACATTCAGTGAGTGGAACGCCTGATTCATGAAAAGTGATACATGACTTGTTGCCAACTTGACGCATCTGTCTGTGGGAACTGTACATGTAAACACCGCTTGCACATAGCTCAGTGGTTAAGACATTGGACTACGGTTCGGAAGGTCCCAGGTTCAAATCCCATGACCACCAAGTTGTCCCTGTTGGGCCCATGAGCAAGGCCCTTAACACTCAACTGCTCAGATGTATAATGAGATAAAAATGTAAGTCGCTCTGGATAAGGGCGCATTTAAGCCAAATGGTTTAATGTAAATTACTGGGACTCGGCTAGTAGTTGCTATTATTATTATGTTGACAGTTATTGTCCTGACCTCGGTCCAAGCCATTTTCACATGTTTGGGCTATTAAAGTTCTTGGGAGGCCAGCGTTTCAGACATGAAGCAGGCAGTCCGGTCATTGCTCCAGCGAACTGAAAAAACTTTTACTAGTGCAACTCTAGGAAAAGTGCATTAATCTAGCAGGGAATTAAAGAAAGAAATAGAAATAAAGAAAGAGAAATAAAGGTAGGTTTCACTCCCATTACTATATTGTACCAATAAGTGCATTAAAGTGCATACACATTTTAACAATACAGAGAAGATTAAAACTGGTCTATTATTCTGCAGAATCAAAAGTCCCGGTTTGACTTGAACATCCCCTGTGTTATCATTATCATAATAGTGCCCAAGTATAAATTCATTCCTGAATTTGAATGAAAAAAAATGTAATGAAACAAGCTTTGTGTGGAAAGAATACATGAGAGATTGTATGTTCATGTGTGTGCCCTCAGACGGTGGGGAACCTGATAGAGAGGAGACTATGTGAGACCAAAGAAAACAAGTAAGATCCTCGCCTGTCTTTAATTGCTCAATAATAAATACAGTTGGAAATCTACTGCGCAGTGCTGTGTCCCTCTGTGACTTAATGTGCAACTGTCTGCTTGATTGACAGGCGCCACTTGGAGAAGTCACAGCGTATAGAAGCAATCCTGGCTTCCCTGCAGGCCACCGGGGCAGAGGCGGCTCAGCTGGCCGAGGTGGAAGAGATGATCACTGCACCTGAGAGACAGCAGCTAGAGGCTCTCCGCCATCATATCAACAAGTACTGTTGCAATACTTTATATTCAATCTTTTTTTTTTACATGCAGTACACGTTTTCTCATTCAATAAATCACATTTTAGAATCACATTTTTAAATCACAATCATTATTCCAATAGCAACTGTATAATTCACATCCATCCAGAAAACATGGTTATTAAAGTGCTCACCACTATCATCCTGAGATCACAAGTTTGATTCCTAGGTGATGCTCACAGATATCACACGTTTCCTTCTTCTGATGTTTTATATGAGAATTATCAGAAGCTTTTGACCTGTATCTGTGTGATCTGATGTATTGAGATCTGAGTACTGCTACGTGATTCCCTGATTACCAAACTGCATGTTCCTAATGAAGTGAATCCTGAGCTTAGGACACTTAAAGACTTAGACTATTGAATAGTTAACTTACTTAGCTTTACATAATCATGTTTTAAAAACCGTTGTCTTTTTACTGACAGGTTGGATTCGAGTGAAAACCAGGTGGATGAGACCATATTCCTTCTAGAGTCTTATGTAAATTCGGCTGCATCCTCACGCTGACATGATAGTGGGTGTTTAATTAGATGTAGCTCCTGAAATTGTTGGGTTTGTGTCTGTGGAGTAGGAGACTCACAAATGTGTAACATTTGGTGGGTTGCTTTGTATTTTTGCTACTTGTTGATTATTTAAGTTATGAGGAAGGAAAAATAGCAACTTCTCTCACGTTGTTGGATTGTGTATTAATAAAAAAAAACTTGAGTTCATGAATCCCTGTCTGGATGTCTATTTGCCATCTCAATTCACAAACAACACCAGCTTGAATGATTTACAAAATTTTAATCACCATCATTTTTTTTTCCAAAACATGAGAAATACAAACCTGAGAAACAAACAGAGATGGAATAAAACTGGTAATTGTATAAAGATAAATAAAGTGAATTTGATTTAAACTGCACCTCTCAACCTTATGCCTGAATGGTGCATTTCATTGCACTCAGTCCTCTTCTCCACCCTCTTCTAGTCTGCAATCCAAATACAACCTGACATTAGCAGTGCCTCGCCGTAGCTATATTAAGGTCATTCATTACTGGGCCCTGCGAAACCTGCAAGAGATCTTTCATTTCACTTCTCAACAGAGCTGAAATTCTGTCCTGACCAGGCCTCAGTTCACTGCCTGCTTTATTCACTTAGTGCTTATGCTCGAAAGGCATTTCTGCTTTCTATAACCCAAGACTGTTCCTAGCACTCACTTCTCTCAGGGACGTGGATCAGGCACAATAGCTAGGTGTTCCTCTCCCAGTTGAAGGGAAGGAGTCAATTTTACATAAAACAAACAAAAAAATGGATGTGCACTTGTAGATCACCATGGGAGACATATCAGCTCAGTGCTTCGAGGATGGTCCAACTCAGTCCTCATGGTCCTCATCCTCTTTTATCTGTTTCCTTGTGAAAAAGCCCAGCTAGAAGAAATATAGGAAAAGAAGTAAGTAATATCAAGATGTCTTATACCTTATGTCTTAGTACTCCACAGTGAAATAAAATTCGTATTTAAAGGCAAAGTACTCCTTTACAAGTTAATAAAACTGACAGGGTCTCCAAAATGTGTAATTGTTCCAGCCAAATCACAGCTCAGGTGATGTTTTCTGGCCTGCCTTAAATAATCTGCATTTCACTCCTGCGAGTGTCTGTAGCTTTAAAAGGAAATAAGCTTATGCCCTTTTGTGGAAGTGCATTTTAAACCAAGCAGAAGAAAGGAAGTGTGACTTTCCTGAAAACGGTGCCTAAGAGTAGAACAGGACAAAGGTGTAATGTAACCCCCTCACTTCCTATCACCTCACCTCACCTCACATAGCACATAGCTCAGCCCAGCCCACCCCACCCATTTTTTTTCAGCTTGCCTTCAGTGACATCACACCAGGTGGAAATTTTTAACCAGCATGTTCAAGAATATTTATGGACAAGAATAGAAAAAGAAAAAAAATGTATATATAGGATTTTTCTCATATTTTGTTGAGAGACCCAGGTGATCAAAAAGTAACTTTTTCATAATATGTGCCCTTTAATACATTTTCATGCTACTAAACAAGATCAATCTGCAATACTGTATTCGTTAGTTTTATTTGCAATTTTCAGCCTACACTTCTTGTACAGTCTATACTTCTTGAATGTTAAAATCTTTGGGGTTGGCAGATAGCTATGTAATTTGGAAGGCAAACCAAGAGCTGCAGAAAAAGAAAAGCCATTGTTTAAAGTTTGTGAAAGTGCCAGGTCACTGAAACATTTGCCTCTGATTGTGTGTGGATTCTGTGGTGTAAACCAAGGAAGTTCCTCATGTATAAAGTTTATTTTTATGTGTGCGAGTGAATCAACAATGCCTGAGTGGTATGTAAACTGTACTTTGGATAAAAAAAAATAAAATAAAAAATACTAACACTTACTTACTTCTAAGTGTTAGGGATGACTTTAAAGCTTGACCGGTATTGAATTTTAGGCAATAATCAGTAACTCAAGAAAATACTGAGTATAATGCCCGTACCTTCCAAAGGATGAAAATGATAAGTGCAAGCAGCAGCAGGCCTCCGATAATGCTGCCGATGAGGATCCACAAAGAAATAGGAATCGAACGACCCTTGAGTACCTCCAACACGGTCTACATGTATGACACAATAATGCTGTAAACCACACGGTTCTCATTGATCAGTGTATATTAGAAATATTGGTTGTGATTGAGTTCCTGCAGTTTTCTCACCTCCCTCCAAAGACCAGCATTACCCAGTGTGATCAGATGAGACTCCTGAGCAGACAGGTGGTAGGAGCCAACTATCATCACAGCTTTGAACTTAGCCTAATACAGAGATTACAGAGAGAAAGAAAGTACAAATAAAATTATTAATTTACACGGGGCTTGTAAAATTTTGTTGTTGTTGCAAGAAATAAAACATGACAGACTATTATAAAAGTTAAATGTTTAAAATGTCTGAATAGTGTTATGCATTACCATTTGAGATTCATTGCTTTAAGATTTTGCCATTAGTCCAGCAATTACATCTTATTTTTAATTAAACGATGACAGAACATGTCACGTTTTAATCACCTTATAGCTACATGCAACCCAAAAGAAACCCTAATGTTGGATAAACATTATAATATAGCTGTAACAAGGACATTTTTGAAAGTTAGAATGACTTGTGAAGTTGAGATACGTTGAATGAATGACCCAAACCAATGTTGCAAATACAACCTACAAATTTTTTTCTTCCTTTTTGGAGCACTGATAATTAACATCCAGTCCCACAATGTCCAACCACATCCATGGTCCCTTACAGTTCTAACAGGGTTTAGAATTCCAATCGGAGATCGGAGCAGACGCAACAGCTTCCCGAACGCAGTGTGCATATCTCATGTCTTGCATCACTTTTGACCCACTGTTGTAGTCTCCTCTCTATTTAATTTTCTTTTGTAAGGGGAAATGAGGTGCATCTTAGCTATTGTTTTAAAATCGTGGTTGCAACATTGTGGCCATGCATTTAACATTATTCTATCATCACTTAGTCCTCCTTTGTCTTTTCATCAAGCCTTCCTAGATCAAAAGATTATCAATAAGAAATTAATTATGGAATAAAATAAGAATCAAATATAGAAAAAACTTTAGCTATAGGAAATAGATTTTCAAAAACAACCTAATACCAATGTTGTCCTGGCATCCATAACTTGGCCAAATTAACATAATCACAATGGTGTGCCAACTAAAAATTCCTGCTGGAAAAATTGTGGAACATCTGCAAAAAAAATCCCTTTTATTGTTTACATTATAGCAGCTATAAATGGTTCCCTCACCAGCGTCTCTTCTTAATTTCTCTTGAAGTTAATAAAACAAATCAAAAGAGAGAGAAACCAGAAACCACAAAGTCTTTTATTCTTACTGGTGGAAAACCATGACCTTTATAATAGGGAATTACTGTAGGTAGGTAACATATTTTGGCTCCTCACCAGTCTGAAGAAATTGTCATGCACCCTTCTAGTGACGCGAATAACGGCTGTCTGTCCTTTCAGTAGTTGCTGGATTTGACACACGACCTCCACACACCAAGAGGAGCTGCAGTTCTGCAGACAGATTTTTAATATCCATGTCAAAACAACACATTTGTCATATTGATCATATCAGGTGAAATATTTTTAGGGGTGAATAAAAGTTAATATCATTTACTAAAAATTCATTTTTCTTCATGTCCTCAGGATGCAATGGACGCACGTCTCTCTGAGTTGCTTTCAGCTGGGCTAATTCACTTCTAATACTGCAGTTTACACCAGAGGTCTATACACAAACACAAAGACTGTATCTATGCAACATTCTCTTCTTGGTGATTTAGACAAAATATCTTGCCATTAGTCACACACGGTTCACACTCACATTGCGAGAGTAAGCATCCACTACAGAAGCGAAAGCTTTGTCTGTGGCAGCTACGGAGGGTAAACTGACCCTCAGCTCCAGATTGCTGACCGCATAACAGCCTAGATTCTGTACCTAAACACACAAATGCACAAATATTCATATGAGCACACACATACCTGATATTCATCAGTTTGTAAAAAAAAAAAGACATCATCAAACACAGAAAACAAAAACAGATTTCCTTATATACAGTTATTAAACAGCGTTATTAATTGGTAGTGATAACTTGGCATTACATGTAACACACACCCTGAAATTTGTGAAGAATTCAGGTCCTGTTCCTTCTGATACTGTCCTGGTGGGATGGACCTCATAGCGGTTTAGATTGGAATCACTGCACAGGTCCAAACCATGAGGAAGCATGAGAGATATTCACACAAAGTCTTAAAAAATGTCACTGCATATATGAATTGCTGTATGCAAAATACACTTTTTTTTTAAATCAATGGTTCAATTCACACGTTCCAAAAATATTGTTCTGGGCAGTGGGGAAATCTGGCATCACACTCTTACAGTATATGAACAACTAATGCAACACAAGTGCTATCATTAGCATAGAGTCGATGTGACCTTAGAGGGAATAAGTCACTGACCTGGTGATGAAGAGATCAGGCTCGTACTGTACTATACTCTGTAACTGAACGGTGTTGTCTGACAGAGTGTTTTCTTGCTCAACACTGTCACTGCGAACAAACATGTTAATTACTTTATTTACAGTATCATTAATTCACTTTTAACCATCTATGCTATACAATCTTGTTTATGTTGTACTTCTGAGATCTTATGTATGTGCAAACTATAGAATAAATGTTTTTATGTAGCCTCAGCTGCACAATATTTCAATTTCATAAAGATGTTTCTCTTATGATTTCTGTATTATTGACCTCTTGAGACCCTCTTGTCATATAAGGACATGACATTTGCTTGAAACCTGCACCATTAATTAAATCAAAATTGTTGAGTAGAATTCAAGTTATGAGAGAGTTGAGTTCTGCCAAACTGAAAGACAGGCAGACATGTACGTGGCCTTCAACCTGAAAAAAACAATATCGCTGATTGAATTACAGCCGATCAGCTTATTTTAAGCCTTAACCTTTTAACTATTTAACACTCTTTTAAACTCTTTCCAATCAACGGCGGGTACCTCAGCTTGTCTACATATCTTGGTACGATCCTCAAATGATGAACATTAGGTCAAATTATTTTGACAAAAGGAGAAATTGTGACAAACACATTTTGTCAACATTAGCATTTGTCTATCAGTAGGTTAAATCGGTACAAAATTTTAAAAATGTATTCAAACATTACTTTTCCAACAACAACAACAACAACAAAAGTTTGTATTTTAGTAAAGAATGCAACATACTGTATTATGTACCAGACCAGAAAATATAATAAAAGCTGCTGGTATTTGCATGCAATAAATAGAAGCAAGCGCAACAGTAAGCCAAATTTGTTTATAGAATTACACAAATTGTGGGTACCTAAACTTTTTAGTTGACATCTATTGACTTAGTTTCTTACTTTTTATATTTTTATCAGTTTGTTTCGTTGCACATTTGCTTTATAACATTCCTTTGCTAAGACATTTGCACATTACTGTATGTGTGTGTGCATATGTACATGTGTGTGTGTGTGTGTGTGCTGCTACCTTGCTGCAACCAGCTTCATTTGAACTTTATTCATAAGAGATGTGCAACTAAATTCAAACTCCAACATAAAGTTCACCTAACAGAAAAAAATAACAGACATGGTGAGATAAGAGGCTGGGGTTGGGAGGAGATGAGATGGTTGGTGTTTAACAGCTATAATAAGGAGCAGCAGGAATGGAGACTGCACCTTGGACCCTGAGCGAAAGACTGGATAGCTGACATTACAAGAGTGAATGTTGGCACTCAGTCCAGTACACTCAATCTTAAATTGGCCATCCTCCTAAAAGAAAGAGAGCATTTTAATTGTAGCTTCATTCTGTCAACTGCGGTCAGCTATTAAAGTGGATAAGAAACAGACATGTTCTTGGAAACGGGAGTGTGATTACCCGTATACTCAAGCTGCTGAAATGTAGGTTTTTGGAGTAATGAAGAATGAGGCTGGTGTTATAAGCATTCTCTAACTGGTTCTGGAGCTGAACCTCAACAGCCATGCGTCTTCGAGGACTTCGAATCACGTAAGGCTGCTGCCTGCCAGCACACAGAATATTATCCTTAATACAACGCTGACAATTGAAAATTACAAGAGTTAAACAATTATATTTGCTCATTAAGCCTTACTCAGGCTACATTAAGATCCTCTTAGTAGTACCTTGTTCCTTTGATGTCCATGTGGGCTTGCAAAACCAGATTTGTCACACACACATCATCTTCGCCACAGTCTTTATAAAACGAAATCTATTAAATACACATTACCAGACATGAGCACAATTTCTATGATCTTCTCTACTGTTTGCAGTATTATGTCACCCCCATTCACAGTGGCACCCTGGATTATATGAGGTGCGTTCAAGTCAAAATTGGACATTTGTTTAAGCAAAAAACAGAACACAGTTATAAGAATAAACACTACTTTTATTTCTCTATATAATCCCCTGCTACAATAATGCACTTATCCCAGTGTTTCACTAGTGCTTAGATACCATCAAGGTACAATTGTTTTCTCAATATGCAGAAGCCGTAATCATACTGTCTGCAACAAATATGAGACGTTGGCCTCCCAGGAACTCCTGTAATGTGGAAATCACTCGAAGTGATGTGGCAACTCCCAGGTGAGTTCCCATATTGGAGTACAGTGCGGAATATGAGCAGGATGCAAAAACAAAAGTCATCTGTCAAGTTATCCAACAATTTCCATGATCAGGAGCTCTAGTCACTGAATGTTCATGGGAACAAGTGGGTTGGGTTTTGAGCCACCTTGGCCAGGATCGTCATACACAGACATGAGGCCTTCTTTAAAGTGTTTGCACCATTCAGATGCTTTACTATGGCTAATAGGCTCATCACCGTTGAAGTTTTCTGTAAATGGCAATCGGTTTTATGCCTTCATTCACAAGTCCAAGGTTGACCTGAACGACGCGCTCACAACCTAGCAATTTCATCCTTAGCTATAGACTGTAAGCAGTCTTTAACTTAAAATTAGCTAAATACATTTTTAGCTCAACATAAACAGCACCCTTCCATTTAGATATACTGTTCACAAGCAGCACTGGAAGTACCATTCATGATAGTGACCAGAATAAAGTGATTACAGAAAATGAATGAATGAACTTTTCAATAAATTAATGGGGAAAATATCTTAACTCCATGCCTCATTTCTGGGAGTCGTCACATCGCTTTGTTAAAAAAAAAAAAAAAATTAAATGATTGTCCTTCACCTGGCCTCATGTCACTATACAAAGCCCATTAAGTATAAATGACTAGCATCTGCTTTGTCATGCCTCATTACTGCTGCTGTTAATATAAAAAATGTATGTTAAGGTTTTATTCCTAATGGTGTCCTCTTATTTGGTTTGAGCAAAGACTGTAGACACTCACGGTTTTCTTAAGTGTGGTTGGCCAGCCCTCATCGAGCACTGGGCCACTATCTGTGTCATTGATTTTGAAGTTCAGAGAGAAACTGATGGGTCGGATGTAATCTGCTGTGTCCTGTTGATCAAACAAGCAGAGATACAGAAACAGTAAGGAAACAACAATAATCCGTCTGTCTGCCTGTTGTGCGCGGACTTACAAACACATGGAAGGGGAGTGTGTGGCACACAGACTTTCCTATTTCAGCTTTGACCCCAGTCAGTATCTGCCTTTGAGAGTTTGCATCAAACAAAGCACGTGCAGACAACTTCCTGTCATCCAACATGGCCCCCACTTGCAGATCTGAAAAATGGCCAAGAAGGGAATTGATTCACAGCTGAGAGTTCATGCATGGTATTAAAGTGTGTTAATAAAATAAATATAATAAATAAACAGTACATAAAAGATCAGAAAAACAAAATACATTTATTTTGAGCAAATAAAACTTTACCAAAGGTTGTGCCATTTGAGCCTGGGGAACGGGACACAGCCAGGAAGCAGGCGGTGGCAGTAAGGCATGCTGAATCACGGCCGCCCTTGTGGCAGTTCTTCTGTATGACGTTGATGGAGTGAGGCTGAAAGGACAGGCTCATGTTGATCTGAACTATGCTGCGAGACCTGAACACAACAGTGAACATAAGCAGCAGGAAACACTATGGAAAAAGAACTGTGCCATGTGCTGGTGATGGAAATGACCTCAGGAGAACGGCACTGCCGTGGGCTCCGACTGCAAGATCCAGCAACTTGTCTCCATCCATATCCAACAAAGCGCTCAGACTGCGGCCAAAATACTGCAGGCCTGCAGAGAGAGAGGAAGCAGAGATACGCTACAGGAGGAGGCAAAGAGACAGGAAGAAATATCAAACAAGATGGCAAAAGAGGGTAAGAAAGGGAAATGTCAGATATAGATGACAAAGGCAGAAAAAAATAGTGATCAGTTCGTGGACATGAGGTATAATGCACATTTTTCACGAAATTTATTATTTTTCACAGTAATCTGTGCTTATGTGCTAACTGTGCACAACAATATGTGGCACACGCTTATTATTTTACCTGCTTGTAATGGGGTTTTATATAGAATTCATCGCCATGGTAGATGTAAAGTGCACCCTGGTGATCATCCTCCAGCGGTGCTCCCACTAGAAGGTCAGAATAGCCATCATGGTTGAGGTCTGGAGCCACAGCCATGGCGTAACCAAACCGTGCATCCTGGGCCTTCTGTTGAGCATGCAGGGTCCCGTTCGGAGCAAAACCATTCTAGGGAGGGAATTTAGTTATCTTAAAAAAATGTTTACATTCTGAGAAATGAATATTAAGGGTGGCAGGAATATAGTGATAGTATAGTATAGGAATATGTTTCTTACCCCATCTAGACAGTAGACATAGACTTTTCCTGTCTCTTTGTTTCCTGCTCCCAGAAACATGGGAGCAGCAATCAGGAGGATATCGGTTATCCCATCCTGATCTACATCCACCACACAAATCTCGCTGCCAAAATAGGAGCCAATCTGAAAACACAGAATACCAGAGATGAAAATAAGTATTTAGAAGATAAATAAAGACTGAAGATAAATGAATCGTTGGATTGATGAATAAATAATCTTTACCTGCTCTCCTTCAATGGCCTGTGTGATGTTGACATCCCCATCTAGACTCAGGTCAAAGAGAATGACCTTTCCTTTGTGTTTGAATCTGGGTGCCCCAGCCACATAGAGTCTCCTCCAGTCACCTACTGTCACTGAAGACACAGTATAACCTGCAACACACACACAACCAAAATGACCTCTGAAAAACACAAACATACTACTACTACATCCTTACAGGCTTATTGAAATACATAAGTACATATTATCTATATTAGAGATTGTATAGCTTAATAATACATTCAGAAGGAGCTGATTTGAGTTAATCAGTGGGGGAAAACAACAGATGCAGGCAGACGGAGAAAAGAAAGCAGGTAAAATTTCTGTAAATTTTTGTGGTCAAATATTGCACGAAAGATGAAGCCAATCTTTATCAACTGCTTAAGACTAAACTGGGAAAAGTTTTTATTTTTTGCTTTTATGAAATGTTAACACTTACTGTAGATATCAGTTAAAGTGGAAAGAGTGGTGCAGTATGTCACTATGCAATCCCTCTTAGTCTAGCGTCTGATGTCAAGACTCCCCGACACTGCTGTAGGCACTGCACATCCACCCATTATTAAGCTATAAGAAGTTTCTACATAGCACTGCACTCATTTTCAGTATCAGTGATTTTAGCTGGGCCACTAGTTTGTCCAGTGCTTTTTCAGAATTTGATATACACATTTATTATTTTGCACAATGTAGCCTAAAAAGAATTAAAAGCAAAAAGTGAGCTTAATAGAATCTACTTTTCCATTAGGTTTATCATTTATCAAAGCTACCTAGGTATGCTGCATGATTCTTTAGCTTGATGGGAAATTCGTCCTCGAAGGCTTCTCGGGGGGGCATGATTCTTCCATCAATACCCTCCTTCAACACCCCTCCTTCCCAATCATAAGCTCCCACCATGCCAAACAAGATCCCATCCTAGGAAATAACACAATGTTACTAACATTTAACAAAGTTAAATCAAACAAGCATCACGTTCACTTAATCCTGGGACATTTGATATAATATTTGTATTGTAATCTTCACAAATAGTCATACTAAATGTAAAAGGAATACAGGAGCCAACAGATGCTAACATCATGTACAGATATTAAACTATATATAATTTCTGAATATAATATAGAATCTGACTGCATGTCTGGGACAACATTACACTATGACCAGACAATGACTCCAAATAAGATAGTTGTGCTTTATATATTTGATTGCTAAACAAACTGAAAAGTATGCAGAAACCATTGACATGACAAAACTTTTTAAACCAATTAAAAAAAAAAAAAAAAAAAAAATCAAGAATGCTCACATTTAAAATGTGTGTTGAGAACCCAATCTGTGACATCTCCATGAGAAAGGTACTTTGATTAAATCCCAATGTCCCTGTCAGCACATAAAACATTCAATTCAATTTCAACAATAGTAAAAAAAGTCATGAACATCCAACAAGATTACTGCATATGTATTCGCTGAGTAGACAACGAAATAAACTTAAAACATAAAAAAATTCTGAGTCTTCCAACAAAAACATGTTTCACCTGCCCACTGAACATGCTACTAAATAAAATAGCTAATGCATGTTTATGCTTCCTATTAAAGGTTCTATGAAGGTTTGATCAAATTTCAATCGATGGTTCATGGGGAGATGCGCATAGACCATAAAGACAGGCAGGCGACACAATGAAACAACTAGGCCACATTTATAGTGAACATGGACTCTACAAGTGACACTACATTCATTAGTTCCTGTAGACTATAAAGAATTAATTTATTCCCGAAACACATTCAGTCTACCACAACAAAAAAGAACATTACCGTTTAGCCACATTACTAAAACTGACCGTGTACAGTATATTGGGCAGTATGAGATACAGTATATAGGAGAAAAGTGTGACATTGACAGACATTGGATGACCCCGACGCAAGACAATGGATAGTGATCCTTATGTGTCGCCAATGCTTGCAGACAGATGACACAAAAAAGTTCAAAAATTCAACACAGGCAAATATGATAAAATGCTATCAACTCATTATATAATAAAATATCTCGGTTACTGATTGCACAATTATCGGTTCAAGCCCCAGGACCATTGTTGAGCCCTTGAGCAAGGCCCTTAACCCTGTCTGTCCAGGGGTGCTGTACCCTGGCTGAGCCTGCCATCTGACCTTCAGCTTCCTAAGTAGGATATGTGAAGAAATATTAACTGTGCTGTATGTTACATATGACAAATAATTTAATCTTATCTCTATCTAAATGACTAAAAGTTGGATTCATGATGCAATCCTGCCTAGCTTGATCATAGGGTCATTTTTTATAATTGGATTATTCAGACCTTTGTATTGTGCCAAAATCCTTCTATATATTCACAAAAATCCTTTTACTCAACTATATATCTTCCCTCCCTTCCTTCCTTCCTCTTTTGAGTGGCAAGATGGCATGAACACTTCAAGCTTTCACCAGCTGAGGCATCTTGTGCTGAGCTTTGTTTTAGCTCCTAACTTTATCCACCCATCCTCTAATATGAGGGCAGAATATTTCCTGTCTCTTAAAATAATTATTACAGTCATCACTGCCATTGTTCACAGGTTGGTGAAAAAGGTGTTAGCCGTTACTTGAAACTGTCTTTGTCCAATATTAAAAATGTAATATATTTCATGGTAGCAGAGTTTTTAAAGTTTAACAACAGAATAGCATGAAAAAAATCTGAATCCTAAATATTTATATGACACTTACAGATTGGTAAAAAAAATAATAAATCACTATAATGTTAAAGCTTAATATTAGCTGTTAAGTTCAGCGGTTTTAGC
The DNA here is from genome assembly GCA_011419295.1 of Clarias macrocephalus. Lineage (NCBI taxonomy): Eukaryota > Metazoa > Chordata > Actinopteri > Siluriformes > Clariidae > Clarias > Clarias macrocephalus. The sequence continues at coordinate 29,880 of JAAGKR010005710.1, forward strand.
TTACCTTCCAAACTAAAGATTCGATCCCCAAGTGCATCTACAATGTCATTCAATGCCGCTTCATCTGTTACATTGAAAAAGTATTTCTCATCTGGGTCACTGGCAATAGATTTGATCTCATTAATAAAAGTCTCTGGGTCCTGCTGCCTGCGAATGTAGTGACCCAAAACCTAAAATAAGTAAAGACAGAGTCAGAGAGACAAATAAACATATGATAGTCAGAAATGGAATATTTGTTAAATAGTTTTGCATTCAGAATATTACAATTACAATTAATAAATCTCCTATTATCTTTACTGAAAAAAGTTAACTTCAGATAGCTGAAATAGGATTTGAGTAGGGAATAACAACAAATGTTCCCATATAGTAACTCGATATGTGCACTACATCACAAAAAGAGTCAAGCAGATGATGTGATGGTTTAATTCACAAAGCAGTCACAGGAAGAGGACAGATGGAGCCAGAACACCTCCGTGTGACTCAGATAGAGAGAACATAACACAGCACAGACATCTACTGGAAACTTACCACTAATAAGTTCTTTAGGTCACCTTGGATATTGTCCAAACCAAGCTATTTGAAACATCTACTTCCATATGCAATAAACTCCTACAGTTACATTTTCTCAAGAAAACTATGCAAACTTCAACTGGCTTGACAAATGTTCCAACAGTAATATTAAATTCAGTATTCAAACACTAACATATGTCTTACTGTAGATATGTTTCACTTGAATGTGGTAAATCTGAATTAAACCTGCCTGATGGGGAAAAAGAGGAACAAAAGGGAGAGTCTGGGGAAGGACTGTAATCAAGAGCGCCATTGTCAAATCTAAGACAAGTCCATTGGCCCTTAACCTTATCTGCTTCAGGTGTTCTGTGACCCCAGTTATGCAAAGAGAGAATTTCACTGTGCTGTAATGTATATGTGACTAATAAAGGCTTAACTTAACCTATGTTTTCTGGAAGAATCTCTTACACACACTTTATTATTTTTTCACCATATCAGCCTTTGAACCATCATGTGTTATTCAACTTTCCTCTCCCCCACCTCACTAATGTCTAAAACATAGCCTGGCTTTACCGCACCAGTAACGTTGTTATTTCAGCAAGGCCACGACTTGACACTCCCTTGAACACTTTTTTCTACTATACAGACAAGTTTTGATCCCTTGGTTGTACAGGGTGGAGGAGCCGGAGGAAAGAACATGAAAACTGTTTAAACATAAAAGTGATGCTTTTGCTGGCATTGCATGAAAACAAATTGTCACAATTTAGTTTAGCAGTGCTCCTGAGAGACACTGATTTGTCTCATTTTGCATGGAAATTCAGTACAGATTCCATTCAGTAGCTGGCGTTTTATTAGGTTGTGTGAGAGGAAATTCAATGAAACAGTTGTGAAGGCTGAGTCATGGGTTATAACAAACAAAAACAGACTTCTTCCATCCCTTTCATCAACCGAGTCTTAATTGTAGGTACTTGTGGGGAACAAATAAAAAAAAAGAGAAAACTCTCAGTAAGGTCATAAGCCACCACAAACCACCAAAATAGCTTCAATGGATTCTAGAATGAACTCAATTCTTCTCTTAATTAGAGCTTTGACGATGGTGGTAGTGAATCCTGTCTAACATGTTGGTCCAAAATCTCCCATGGTGTTCAGCTGGATTGAGATTTAAAGAGTGTGAAGCCCATAGCATATGGTTTACAATCTTTTCATCAATTTGCATCAAATCATTTGTTGTGTCCTGTTGATGGTGACATGTAATGGTGAAATTGCATCGTAAAAAATGACAGTAGAAATCACACAGCTATGCTTAATAGTGAAAGTAAAAGCATTTCCACAGGTACAGTACAATGTGACAAGGATTCACAAGATTTGGGACTAAACTAACCTGTTGTGCGGCCACAAGAAAAACACTTATTTAGTGAGACTAAGATGTAGAGATATAGCACATGATGAACAATCATCTGGAGGCAGTGTTATAAAAAGGCTCAGCAATGTAGCAATACAATCAGCTGCCAACCTGAATGCACTGAAATGACCAGGTTAACACATTTCTTCATTTTTTCGTCTTCCCTGCTATGCCAGCATGAGGAATCATTCTTACTCATGAATTGGCCACCACATAATCGCTGTAATCAGGGCTAAAGACTGTTGAATGAAATATTAGTGTGCAATTATGTTTTTGGCTAGGCACAGTACTGATTTTCCTCTAATGTGGACAAATAGATAGAAAGCACGCCAGCAAAATGCCTTCCACAGCATTTCCTCTTTTAGTTTATAAAACGTCTTTATGTATAAATATGTTTATTAGACAGAAAGAACAATAATTTGGGCTACAAAATAATGGGTTCTAATGTGCAAGGTAACCTCAGTAGTCGCACCTTCATTATGGCTTCTTTGATAATAGCAGACCTCTCAGTATCTGGCCTTTTTTTTTTTAGACAAAGTAAAAAAATAAATTAATTAATTAAATAAAATAAATAAATAAATATATATATATATAACTTGCTTCTTCTCAATGTTGTGGTTTTGGTAAAAGACTAGGGAGGTGCTGTAACCACTCACCCACTGGGCTTGTGCAGGGGTGGAGAAGTCTAGAGTGCTATTTCTGAACAATTTCTTTCATCCAAGTCTGCTGAGAAATCTAGTGGTTACAATTGTTTAAAGAATGCCTTGAGTCTTTCTTTTACCATGGAGCTGAAAAATGGAGAAGTGAAAAGCAGGGTGCAGCTGAGGCTCTTAAAATAGATTGATGCCAATTATGGTCAGTGTAGTGGACAGATGAATCTTCAGTATGAAAAATCAAATGCATACAGGTGTATAAAAATAAGGGTTTGGATATATAGTCAAAGAAAGACCAAGGTCAAATTGCTGCATATTTGCCAGCTTGCATTGTGCGTGGAACATATGTGAAGTGCACTCACAGCTATGGCGTATCTGGTGATGTTGCGTTTCTCGCACTCGTCCAGTACATCAGGAAGCTCGTCGCCATCATGTGACTCTCCATCTGTCACCACAATCATCACTTTAGTGGCTCCGTCTCTCGCCCCTCTTTCAGCACTGAACGCCTCTGTGCTGTAGAGTAAGAGATTCAAGAACATATTAACAAATACATCATGACTTTTTGTTTGCTCTCATTTACATTAGAAAAAAGTCCTTACATTACTGTCTCTTGGCAATATAAAAACACCATTATCTGTGTGTCAAGAAGCAATGCGCTTATCTGACTCTTTGGCCCGGCTGCTCTTTTATTCTGTCATTTCTAACCCCCTAACAATTTTTGCTAAATTCTATAGCCAGCACACACATACATGCACATTCCATCTTGTTTGTGTGACCTTGACCAGCGTCTCAAAGCGGACAGTGCATGGCGACCTCAGTGTTAGTCAGCTCAGTGAGTCTTAGCAGGCTGTCCAGATCTAGGCTATATATATCACAGTGGCTCTCCGCAAAAGATGCCAAATCTGAAAACACCCAGCAGCCTCCCGTCTAATTACATACGGAGAAAGAGCAAGAGAGACAGACGATACGGAGAACAGGGTGGAGAACAGAATAGGGCCGAATAAAGTAAAATACAATAAACGAGTGAGGGTAATTAGAAATGTTGGGGAGGGGAGATAAAAGGGAGAACGTTGTGTTACGGCCCAACCAAAAGGGGGTATGGAAAAAAAAGCTCATATCACAGATACCGCATGGGAGCAGCATGCTTATGACACCAGATCTTTGGCGTCTGATGTGGTTTTTGAGAAACACGCATAGACGGCATGCTCTTTATGAGGCACAACACAGACAGTAATAAGGGATGGATGAAGGAAAGAGGTTTTAGTTAATTAGTTAAATCTGAATAAAGAGGAAAAACTGCATTTTGATATATAAAAAAGTAAAAGTTACCAAGAATATTGAAGAATACTTATTTGTGTCCCAATCTGGACATTTTTCAGAGAGCGATTTAACGTTTCCCTTTCATATGTTAATATTTTATATGTGTCCACATTCACACAAAAATTGCATTTTTTTGTGTGTGTGTGTATGTTTGCACAGCTGCAGAGGCTAAAGCTAAGTCTGCAGCACAGTACCCACACCTGCAGCTATGCTGACTAAGCATCCTCATACCCTCTGGTTTTCCCCCAACAACAGCAAACATTAATATTATTACAACCTGATGACCCACCTCACCATGCTAACACTAATACTTTATCATGAATGAAATGAAAGGAAAAGAAATCAAACTTCATCAATTATTATTATGAGATTTTGCACCTAAATGGGTTTGCATTATTATATTAATTTTAATCATAATAGAAATTGTTGTCTAATGATACTAAAATAACATGAAATACTTAAATAAAGGTACACTGCATATTAATGTATATATGTAATCAATATACAGTATAAGTCATTAGTACATGACAGGGTACTTTATTATTATTATCTATTTTTTGTTTGGTTAACAGATTCCATAATAATAATAATTATTATTATTATTGTTACTCTTCTTTTTATTTATTTCAATCTAATATTTACTGTTGCATCTGTAGCACATGTTTTCCTGCATTGGGAACTGAAAGGAAAAATGAAAAATCGTACAATGAAAGATTATTTTTCAGCTTAGACCTTAACAGTCAGGGTATCAGGACATATCTAACTATCTAAAGTATATCTAACTATGTCTTCTTATTTCATTTAATCTAAGAAAAAACCTGGCTAGAGTTTAAAGTGTAAATTGGGAAAAATTATAATATGCACAAATAGAATATGCTCTACACAAATAAATTGCAACAAAGTAAAAAAGTTACGGGTCTAAGACTCTAAATCATGTAATACATGTATGACTGTTCATACTGAGATTGTGAACAGGGTAACAGATGACTTTCCAAATTAACCATCGTGTGAAAAATTTTGACAGTAACTGCAGAGCTCTAAACATTTGTACCCCTGCTCCAAGCTCTGGGAAAAGGAACGTTGAAAGTGCTTTTGAATAGAGCAGTGGTTGTTAATGGCAACGGTTTCACTGGCTCTGCAGTTGGAACAAAAAAGTGCACAAAATGTAGAAAACCACAGCCTTGCTATTATGCAGATCATTAAAAAAAAGACTGAAGTTTTGCCCAAATTGTGTGCATTACAGTGTCAGTGCAACATTAAATGCCTTATATAGCCCGATATAATGAGCACGGCTGACAGCTAGTCTGCACTTAACTGACACTTAACATGGCTCTGTTGGTCCAAAGATATGGTGGTTTCATGAAATCTCTATCTGTATTTGAGTGAAAAATTGAACAGCTATTGGTCTTTTAATTGGCAATTTCAGATAAAATTTGGATAAAATTAGTAATGCTTCCTGCAGACAAAACTGATGTAAGGGTTATTAGAATGAGTTTTTTGGGCCTGGTGAAATATATAGTAGAGGGAGGGACAGAATGACAGATACTGGTAAAAGAAGAACAAGAACAGGAAATAACTAAAACAACAAAAAATTTGACTGAAGTCCATGCATGTTTGTGTATGTCTTTGGGGAAGCTATAGTGTTACAGCTCAAGGAACGTGTCCTTCAGACGCTCTGGCTCAATGACAAAGGTACTATTGAGTGCTCCAGTTCCACATGAACACACAAACACTGGTCCTGAGAAGAAACGAACCTGACACATTAAGGAAAAGAAAAGAAAGTAATAAAGAGAGAGAGGGAGAGATGCTGAGAATGATATGAGAGAATGATTGGCAGTCATACCAGGCCATCCGTATTGCGTCCGCCGTGCGAGTCTCTCGCCCTTCCTGTCGATTGATGTTCTTGGCAGCTTCCACCACTTCCTCCGTCGTCTGATAGTCCTTAAGGGACCACTCGTGAACTGTGATCTCTCCATACTGCAGGATGCCCACCTGAGAAAAAAAACAAATAGAGACACACATAAAAACATTAACTGAACTTCAGTGCTGAGTGTACATGACAGTCCCCAGGCATCATGTCAGCGTGACTAGACAGCCTCTTCTCACTCTACGATATCAAGGCAAACAACCTAAAAATTTACATGGCTGTCAGGATAAGAAAAGCCCCACAAAGCAGAGGCATTTCCACCTATCCCTCTATGTTCTTAATCAGTCTTTAATTAACGGCCACAGCGTCCTGACAAGAACACAATCAATATTCGGCTTCAATCGGTCTGTCACAAACAACAAATATTTGTGCACACATATTTATAAGATCGCTCTTGTCCATTCATTTCAACGTGGTCATTTATTTTCTAGAGTTTGCCAGCTCTGTTTCACTTTGGGCTTCTTTCTTCTTTGAAATGGACTTGGATGGGCACACACACAAATACACAAATATACAGTGGAACCTCGGATTGCGAGTAACGTGGTTTACGAGTGTTCCGCAAACCAAGCAAAGATTTTTAATAAATTTTTAATCGGAAACCGAGAAAGTATTAGTTTACGAGCGCCGAGTATCATGTATCACGCATGCGACTCTTATTTTGACACCAAGCGTCACTCTTGCGCTGCGAAATTCTTTCAGCGTCTCTTATGTGTGTGCGTGCGCATAATTTTACACCGACACACACACACGCAAACGCCCTGACACACGCATAGACGCTCTCTCGCCTTTTCACCCCCTCCCCAGCTTCACAAACACACAGAAACCCTGCTCTGTCGCGATTCTTTTCAAAGGTAAGGTGCTGGTTCATTTGTTTTGGTTTTGTTTTTTTTACGTTACAGCAGTGATTCCCCAGTCTCAGAGAGATTTCTTTTTTTCCTGTTAAAACGGTGTTTCCGCTGTGTTTGTGTGTCCGTTTGTTGTGAAACTTAAAAAGTGATTCCTTTAGTTAGTATGCACTTACGCCAGTCTCAGAGAGATTTCTTTTTTTTTCTGTTAAAAAGCAAGGTGGGGAGAGGGAGGAGGAGTGTTGCTGTGTAAAACAAGGCAAGGGAAGGGGCTAATTCCACACACACACACACACACACACACACACACACACACACACAGCGCCTATGCGCACCAACGGAAACGCTTATCTGTCTGGATTTATTTGTACTTTTTTTAAAGGGCTGTGGAATGAATAATTTGAGTTTTCATTATTTCTTATGGGAAAATGATGATTTGGTTTACGAGTGTTTTGGAATACGAGCCCACTTCCGGAACGAATTATGCTCGTAATCCAAGGTTCCACTGTATTCCAAGCTCTAGACATAATAATCCTGACCTTAGTATTACAGGGTCCTGTCTCAACCCAAAATAAGCCTTATACTGTAATATTAAGCTCATGATATCTGAAAGAGAATGAAATGAGAGCTATAACCCAGTGTTTAAAACCAACAAAATATCTAAAATTTGTAAGTGAAAGTCGTTTCAGGTTTGACCTGGCACTACAACTGCTAGCTTTAAAGCCAGGTAGGTGCAGTTATTCTGAATAGATAATGATCTAAGTTTTAGGTTAAGATGTACAGCGGCTTCCATAAGTATTGGACTCACCTGCATCTGCTCTGGACTGATATGGAACTTGCTGAGGATGTTCTTAAGGAAGTTCTGCACTTCAGACCAGGGGTAAATACTGTTAGAACCATCAAGGACTATTACTATGTCCATATAGGTAGTACATCCTGGAACACAAACAAGCACCCATTAAAACCAATAACAAGGACTTCAATTTAAAATAATAAAAGGTTTAGCTGCTTCTGGGCAGATTGAAATGGCTGTAGAGGTCGGTAGGACAGATTCTCTATAAGGCCATATGGTTTCTTTCTTTTTTACATTTTAACTTAAACGGTACAAGTCATGCTCACTCTGTGCTGTAGGAGCGATGGTTTCTTGAGTCTCCAATTCGTTGTCGACAGACGCGCAGATCCCTTTGCTGAAGAGAGATGTGCCACACTCCTGAGACCAAAGTGGGGCACAGGCCTAAAAACAAAAACACGCACACACACTTGGCTTCGTGCTTCAATATAGTGCTTCCGCATCAGATTATGTCCTGCTTCTTTAAAACATAGCCTGCCTAAAATACCAAACCACAGTATCTTTTATTTGGAATAAATATTTATTTGCATAGAGTATACCTTTTCAAGTTAATTCCTCAGAGTGAATGAACTCTCGGGTTTGGGTTTATTTCTGGCAAGGGCAGATTGGGGTTACCGTAGACTGTCAGAGCTACTGCTGTTTTCTATTAAGACCAATGGAGTGAACAAGAAACACAGAAGGAGGCAAGGACAAGAAGATAAAGGAGGAATTGGTCACATAAAAAAGAAATAATAAGCAGTGGTAACAAAAGAAAAATAAGTAAGGAGGGTAAACAAAAAGGAAAAAAATGTGACTGGTGGAGGCAGTTGTTGACGAATGTTGGTCTTTGTCATAAATGCTTCAGCAGTGCTAAAAACCACACTCCAATGAGGCAATTAAATGGGTTGGAATAGAGAGAAAGAAGGAAAATAAAGCATAAAGATATTTACATCTTCAAAGCCCACCATTTATTTGACTGAAAAACCAAGGAGGACCAGCGCAAACAGAGGATAAGGCAGAGAGCGAAAAAATAAAGATGAAAGAAACAAAAGTGTGGTCTGGGGTCAGAAAGGGACGAAGGGGGCTGAGAAAATGATCTTGTCCGCTCACTTCCTGTTGCACGAAATGTCATACTTGAAAATAAAAACGATGAAGGGAGAAAGAATGAGCAGAGAGATGAAGAGAAAGACTGAGAAAGAAGAAGAGGTACAGAAAGAGGGAGACAGAAATAGAGACAGTGGAAGAGCGCGAGGTGCTTTGGCTTTTGCAAGGTCTGTCATTACAACAAGCTAGAGCTGTATTCCAATCCCGGTATAGCCCTGACCACAGCAGGAGCCATTCAGTGTACACACATGCATGCATACACTGACACACAAGACCACGGGAAGAATCATTCAAAGAACTCAAACCCCAAACATACGGCTGTAATGTACGGTAATACGACTATGTGGTGATAATTCAACAACATGCAGTGTGATTAACTGAACAGAATGACTTCTATCCCTGTACAAGGTGCTGTGAATAAGCAGTCACTCTCTCCCCTCTCGCTCTCTCAGACACACACAAATACACACTCTTACTCACTTCCCTAGGCAAACATTCCCCTTCGCTCCCGAGTGAATTATTCATACACCGTACAACTATTTCTTGGTTACACACATGCATTGGCAGCAGCCAGCCAGCAATTCCACCAATCCCTCAGCTCCACTACTGGACTGAGGTGGCTCGCTATGTTCTGCCCGACACAGAAGCCTGTGTTTGACTGAGTGGAGAATGAGAGCGAGGGAGAGAGAGCAAGACCATGTAATTAGGTGTGTAACTTATATGTAAATACCCCTTTTCTGTCTGGGGTTAGGTGAGGTTTCCGCTGTGTCCTAAGCCTGGCTGACATCTGCCTCTGTCTGTTTCCTTGCTCAGAATGAGGGGTGTGGTGTTTACCTTTGCCTAAGTTAACTTGAACCAGGTCAGCTTATATAAAAATATAAAGATATAAATCAGTGCAGGATCGCAGGGGAATTAAAGCATTTACAGCACTAACAGGTGCAGCATACCGAGCAAATCATCAGACACTTCTATCCCAATAAGCCACTTCATAAATAATAATAAATTAAAAAACAGTTAATTAAGAAATATCACAAAAGAAGTAATGCTGATGTGCTGAATATTAGCATGTCATTATGTGATCACAGCTGTGCTGATATTCAGAACAACAGCATGTTCTCGACTGTAATATTGCTTTTACATAATAGTTCCACAAATAACATTTATTATTGACAGATTATAATTTTTCTGTTTATTTAACCAGATATTAGGTGTGTTTGCTGGCTGAAAGTGCTTTCTTGATTGGTCTTGACTCTGGGTTTTGGTTTTGTTATGCTTTATATCACCCCTCGTGGAAATCCTCTCCTCCAAACAGATTACTTAGTCGTTCCATGCCAATCAATCAGCTTCAGTACCCAATAAATTCCCAGTTAATTAATAAATTCATTCATCAGTCTTACCAGAAATCCATTGGGTTCATTGGGGGTAAGCGTCATCCCCAAGTGAGAGTTCTTCAGATTCCGTGACACATTCTGAAATGCTGTGTCAGCTGTACACGGAAAAATAAGACAAAATTTTAGCCTTACATGTTGTACTTACATGTTATACTCCAAGCATTAGGCTTATCTATAGGATAATCATCACTGTGTAAATTGTGTGTATAAGAATGCTGATTTGTTTGACATTTTCGTACCTAGACCCACTTTTGAACAGTTGGAATTCAGTTCCTCTCCCATCATGCATTTGTAAATGTCTCCTTTTCTGTTATTAAGTGGACCATCCCATGGAGCACCAACCAACATCCTGTGTCGCAAACGGAAACATTAAAAAATAGAAACTGCATTGCCAACTATGACACCTTCACAAAAACAAGCTAATTTATAATTTACATAAACATATGTATGTCCTACAGTCTATGTGTGGTGATCTTGAAAATCCATTAAGTGCATGAAATAGACAAAATATCTGCCTTTGACTATGACAATGTGTAACTTTAGGCTACTTCTAACTTTGCTTTGATTGACTGAAAAGATAATTTTGTGTAAGGAGTCATTTTAACAAACACAGCAGTAAATGCAGTCAGTCCACCTAAAATGTCTAAGACTTTGCGAGCTTATAAGCTATGCAATTATGAGACGGCAACTACTTGTCATAGGGAAATGATCCGTTACATGGGATAATTACTGCAGTTAGTATTTTTAAGTTGGCAACAATTCTTTAACCCTAACTGATGGAGTAGTTAGCTTTTCATTTCTTAAACAACCATGTTGGAAAACATATCAGATGGTAATGGAAATGATATACTGTGTTTCAGAATGATTGAATTACCTACATTACCACTCAAAAGTTTGGGATCACTTTGTAACTCCATGGTTGTTCCTGATTATTATTATTTCTACATTGTAAAACAATGCTGAAGGCATCCAAAATATGCAATAATCTTCTTTGAATGTTGAGATGTATCTGCTATTCATAATCTATACAGCCTTCGGTGCAGCCTTCGGTGCAGCCTTCAGTGCGGTTAACTGGTGATTTTTGCGGCTGGTAACACTAAATGAACTTCTCCTCTTGCACACACACACACACACACACACACACACACACACACACACACACACACACACACACACACACACACACACAGTGGGGCAAGAACTCACGGGACTGGGAATGAACAGCTCTATGGCCGTAAGAAGATCACTAGTACATGAGAATAATCACACAAGGGCAGTATAAACATGGAGCTTTCCATTGCAAATCAATCCTATCTGATATCAAGCATCTTGTATGCCAACTAAATCTGAGTATCACTTCGACTTCACTGGCAAAGAGATTATGAATGACAAGGAAATTTCCTCCAATGTTAATTTACTATACTATAAATACACTTTTGTGTTCCTAAATTTTGGTACTGTAAATATTTCTACCAATGTTAGGGAAAAAAAAGATTTTTTTCCATGGCCGACTATCAGTTATCAAATTTCAGAGAAAGTTGTCTTATCTTCTATAATGCCACAGCTATGACATGCCCATGGCTCTGACAGCTGGCCCTGTCATATTGTATTCCCACTTAAGAACTTCCTAGTTCTAGCTAGCCTATTCCTCAAAGAGAATACATTAATTTAGGACAAAATCAGCCATAACCAGTTAAACTGAATACTCACAGTTTCTCTCCCCCAACTTCATGCTGTAGCACGGAAAACCCAAACAGTGTGTCCTCTGCCCCACTGAAGATGTGTGGCTGATTCACGTCTATGTTAAAACACTGGCACAATCCTGGACGAGACATAAGAAGAAAGACAGTCAGAATGATGTGCGACGCCATGAACATGCTAAGAAGGAGGGAATAAACAAATGATATATGCTACTGTAATGAGTCATATTCAATATACTGCAAGTGAGTACAAATATTTTAGGAAAATGCAACCCTGAGAGAAAGGACAGAATGAGAAAGTAGAGAGAGAGAGAGAGAGAGAGAGAGAGAGAGAGAGAGAGAGATGAAGAATGTCACCTGTACTAACTACTACTGAACATAGTAGCTTTCTGTATAATGCACAGACTTCCCTTTAATACATGATGGAGAGTAAGTGTATATAGTGTACAGGTATATACATGTGACGGATAGAATCAGGAAGAGAGAGAGAGAGAGAGAGAGAGTTTTTTTACACCGCAATTTAATTTAGATTAAAACAACTTCGACCCCCAAAACACATAGTTTCTTGATTACATTCTTTTTTTTTTTAAATGTGGCTGCAAAAACAAAAGTGCAACCAATGGGGAATGCAGTTTACCGCAGTACTGTGTGCGAGGTGTGTTTTTAACCCATACACATGAAGGCAACTCATTCCCTCTGGTCAGAGCTCCACTTTGGTTGGGTTTCATAGGCATGTTTACTCAGAGACAGACATGAAAGGCAAAAATTCAGAAAGACAGCAGGCAGAGGCCCAAACCCCATCGACCACAAACATGATACTGCCCATGCTCCACTCGAAGGGTCTCTCTGTTTCTTTTGAGATGTTTTTACTGTTTTTGGGGAGGAATATTTTATTATTTTAAATATATTATTTCTTTCTTTCACCCTTTATATACATATATACAGTAATTCTGCATTATTAAGTTGCCTCTCTCTTAGATTCATGTCCAGTAAATGTGCATGCGACCACTTGAGGACTGAAAATATATGATTTCTAGTTATTCTTTATTATTTCATCCAACAAAGGTTTTGCTGTCTACATCTCTCTCCATGGCCTATTTCTTGTCATGTCTTGTAGCTGTCAGTTTTTTTTTTTGTATCCTGGACTCAGCTGTTTATGTTGCCAAGGTATCAACCATCCAGTTATCAAGCAAACTAGTATCTATAGTGTTGTTTCTTCCATTTCTGAGCTCACTGGGGCATGGTCCCTGGCTCCAGGGCTTTGTCATGACAACTGTAAACATTTATGCAGTGTGGTGGTGGATGGATCTAACAGCAGAATAAATCTCTCCTCATTCATGCACACACTCTCACAATTGCACACATATCTGCACTCAATTACTTACATTACTACTCACCTCCAGATGACTAACAGTTAATTGTTTGTCTTTGGTCATTACTGAACCTAACCATGAGTTAAAGCTCTGCATCAACCATGTCGCTAACTCCTAACCACACCAACCCCCTGCCAGTTTTTACACACACGTCACTGCCACAATTACAAATAACTCTTAGGTGCATACTGTACCCTAATATTTTATTCAACTGCCCTTGATTATGATGCACAATGTTGTGGCCAATTTATGTGTGAAAATGATTCCTTGTGCTCCCAGAACCACTCTTTCACAAGTTGAGTCCAAGAATGTGTCTATGTCATCAGGGAAGAAAAACTCCACATATGGAATAACCTGGTCAGTCAGTAAAGGTCATCAGCAGACTTCCTTTTATTGCTGCATAAAGTTGTTGAGACTACACCTGACCAACTGAAGCAACCCCAGATCATAACGCCGCCTCCAGCGCTTGTACAGTGGGCACTATGCATGATTGGTGCATCGCTTCATGCGCTTCCCTTCTTACCCTGATGCACCCATCACTCTGGAATAGGGTCAATGTCGATTCATCAGACCTTTTTCCATTCCTCCAAAGTCCAATATTTGTGCTCCCTAGCAAACTGAGGTCCCAATCCAGTGAGTACTTGTCTCATTGTGTGTGCAAATGCTCTTTTTGCTGTGATTCCGTCATTTTTACATCTGTTGCAACTTCACCAAGCGTTTAAGTGATCTGCAATCATTGTCAATCATGATTTATTGAAAAATTTATTATAATGCCAGACAAACAAAATATCAAAATATAACAAAATACATTTGAAATAATTAATTTGTTTCATGCCATAACTTAGGATTTCATACTACAGTACTGTATATGGTATATGTTTGTGCTGGTATAAAAGTATGAATGATCAATTCAAAGGTCAAGTGCATAATTTCTGAATGAGAACAAGCTGAACAGATAACACAGGTCTTTTGCCATTCAAGTAATCCGATGTACTTACAGAGACACCAGCAACCACACATTTTATCTATTTGCACACAAACTTTAGACTCAAAGTGCACTTTATTGGAAAAGTTTTTAATATCCTGAAGCCTTTTCTGCAGAATGGACCTACAATTTTTTTTTTGTCATATCTGTGTGGACAGCTAAATACTGGGTGTCAGCAAACACCCTAAGGTCTTTGTAAGGTCTAAACAAAGTCCAATAATGCCAATATGCAAAATATAAAATTATTTAAGGAAATTTACATGACTTTTACATCTGCAAACATTTTAAAACTGTGAACTGGTTCCTTAAATATCTCTGCATAATAAATAATATCATAATAGCATAATATCACTATGCGTTTTCAAAGCTTTGTAAAAAAACAAACAAACAAAAAAAACGTAAAACATCAGTTTAATATACAATGAAGAAACAGAGAATAATATATAAATACAGTCCAGAATGCATGTGAATTAACATATAAGCTTTGAAAAGTTTTCCTTTATACATTCAAAATTTTTACCAATGCAAACACAACCCTACAGCGATCACATTCAAACACAGCTGTGATGTCACTCACTATAAACGTACAGTTCAGGAGTGCCAGGATAAACTGACCTTACACACTGCTCCATATGGGACACATTACTGCAGAATAACATCTACCACTGGAATATGAACCACTCTTATGCAACAGAGTATTACTTTACAGTTTATCGCTTTCCTTGTCTTAACTGCTGCAAATCACATTAGCAAATCGGCTTACTGCATGCACAGTAATATGCACTACACATTTAAATACTACACTTATGCATCCAGTACATATACAAAAGAAAAGAGTGCAAGAGGGGGTTGGACTGTTTTTTTTAATCAATACATTTTTATCTGTTTTTCTCTTCTCCTGCAAACTTTCTTTTTTTCTTCTTTTTGACTCCCCCTCTGTTCCTCTCCATAGGCTTAAATAAGTAGCCGATGCTTATTAACGCATAATTACTTTAAATAAAGATTAATCATCAAATAAATCACTACATAAACCAAACATTAGTCAGCACAGTATTTATGTTGATGTTTAGTCATTATTCATTGCTATACTTACATGCAAGGATAAAAAAGCTATACCAGGAAACAGGCAAATAAAGACATACACATGACTCGCTTATTACTTTCCCATCTTGCCAAATCTCAGTCTCACCATCATGTATGTTAAGTATATTACACCTAGCTTCCTTTCTAATTCACTTCAGAGGTTTTCAGACCCATTCTCTTTATTCTGTTTTCTGGTTGTTGTTTTTTCTTTTACTTATTATGATTTATTCTCATCCTACCAGTCCTCCTGAGAGGTGTGGGTTGAAAGAATGAATGTAGGGGGGGGCCATACAATTCCCTGAACCTGCACCTGTGTTCTTCATCTAAGTACAGCATAATATGGCTGAACTTGTTCATCACAAGTTTAAACAGAGAAAGTTCTGTAGAATCCATTAACAGTACCATACACGACTCACAACACACACATGCAGTACTCATAACCCCTAGAGTTGGGCTTGGTGCATGTAAATCTCTTGACACAGTACAGTAACTATGTAAACTTTGGTCAGCTACTGTCACGTGCGTGTATAATAAAATATTCTGTTGTGGTTTAACAGTTGCAATTAGAGACATTATGCACAACTACATATGAAATTTTAGTTACCCCCCGCCCCCCAAAACAGCAATGTTTTTATGAGAGCCGTTTTTGGAAACACTTAGTATTGTTCAATCATTGGTAACTATGCAGAAACTATCCAGTAATAAATTAAGTGTACTATATGATTGACTAAAGATAAGCTGCTATTTGTAAAACACATGCACAAACTGGTGTACTGTAATGGAATACTGACACCTACAGAAAATAATGAAGGAAGCAAGTCTCAACTACTTTTCTACTACTGTCATGAAAACTGAATGAAAAAAAAAATCAACAAAAGGTCACCAGTAATCTGCTGACAGGATCATGGGCACCCAAGGCTCATTTATGCTTGTGGGGACCAAAGGCTAGCTTGCTTGGTTCAATATCCCAAAGGAAAGATAATGTAGCACAAATTGTTAAAAAAAAAGTGCTTCAGAGCTTGCTGTGTTTGGGGTTTAGTAGGCAAAGTGTGGCGACCAGATCAACCACATTGAATAGCTTTCCTAATGTGCTGGACAAACAAGTTTGTTCCATAGAGGTCCCACTGTACAACATACAGGAATTAAAGATGTCCTGGTGCTAATGTCCAGGTGCCAAACACCAGGGAACACCTTCAGATCTTGTGGTGTCATGCCCCTGTTTTGGTGGCTTAAATCTTAAATGTTAATAATTTTAATGTTATGGCTGATGGGTATATCCCTGATAAGTCCACTGTATAGTTATTTATCTATCAGTCAGTTACTGTAAACTATTATACACGTCATAGTTCACAGTTACTTTATAGTTCATAATGCGGACTTATTGACCGTGCTAATTCCCTGAATTGTGAAAGATATGAAAGAGTAACAATATGTTAGCGTTTAATACAATACAGCCTTTCCTGGACATCCACAGAAAAGCATGCATGAGTAGCATTTAAAAGAGAAGCGTATGTTTCTTAGTCCTACTGTATATGGATCATTAAGTAGCCTGAGACCTTTCATTAAAACTTGTAGATATACCTAATCTTGAGTCCTATGTCCCACTT
Source organism: Clarias macrocephalus (assembly GCA_011419295.1). Taxonomy (NCBI): domain Eukaryota; kingdom Metazoa; phylum Chordata; class Actinopteri; order Siluriformes; family Clariidae; genus Clarias; species Clarias macrocephalus. Next base: position 46,609 of record JAAGKR010005710.1, read on the forward strand.
TTGAATTTTAACAAAGGCCTCCTTCGCTGGCTTCCTGACCAACGTGGCATTGTTACGCTAGATTTAAGGCCATTAAACCTGAATGGGAAACAGAACCAGACTGAACTGTTTGTTACCTGTTTGTTACCACTTAAATAGCACAGAAATTGCAAAGCGTGCTGGTCATTTGGGGGCCAAGAGCTCATTACCGAGCCTTAGCGTAAAACATAGCAACTACTCCCTTTCAGAATATGCCGAAAATGTTTGAGCACTTAATTTTAGTCGACTTTATGTAGAAACAAGTACTCGTAAAATTTTGCATTATTTAAATTAAAATAGCAACACCAACTTTCCTTGTGTTAATAAGTAAATAGTCCGAGCTTTCTCAGAAAACACCATTAACAAAATGTTATTGATAACTGGGTTAAATAAGGCACACTCATGAATGGTGCCAGCCCTATAAAGATCTGAATAATAAGCACATAGGTTATGATCAAAACATGTATGTGTCCAAAAAAAAGAAAGAGATAAGACAGAAAGTTGTTAAAATATAACCGGCTGGAAAGGATTACGAAGACATTTTTACAGCTCTGGGACTCAGTGACTCTTTGTTAGAGGCATTAATCGAGAAAACTTGCAACAGTGTTGAATCTTCCCAGAAGTGGTTGGCCTATCAAAATTTCTCCAAGGGTGAATTAACAACTTGTACAGGAAGCCACGAAAAACCCCAAATGAGCTTCTAAGGAAGTGCAGGTTCTACTTGCCTCTGATAATGTCAACGTTCATGATCCCACCATTAGAAGCAGTATTGGCACAATTTGTATCAATGGGAGAGCTGCAAGCTAAAAGGCACTTCTAACTAAGATGAACATAAAGGGTCATCTCACATTGAAAATTTTTTTTGTTGATCCCGAAGACCTTTGGGATAATACTCTGTAGACTGATGAGTCAAGACTGGAACTTTTTGGAAGACATGGGTCTCATCACATCTGGTGTAAAGCTAACACAGCATTCCCCAATAAAAACATCATACTGACAATCAAACATGGTGGTGGGAGTTTGATTTGGAGTAGGGATGCTTTGCTGTTTCAGGTCCGCTGAGACTTGTTATAACAGACAAAACCATGAATTCTGCTTTTTAACAGAAAATCCTGATGGACAATGTCTGGTCATAAGTCCAGGATTCAAAGTTTAACCTTATCTGGTTTATACAGCAAGAGCAATTTGAAGCAGAAGAACCTAAACTACCACTGACTGGATCAAAAGAAGCAGAATTGAGATTCTGTATCTGCCTAGTCAAAGTCCAGACTTAAAAACCATTTAGATGATGTGGCAGGACCTTCAACAGATTAACTGTTTAACAGGTTAATTGTTGAAAGCCTTTTAATTTGGCTGATTAAAAGCAATTCTTCAGAGAAGAATTAAGTGCAAAATTAAGAGAATGATAACCAATTAAAGGGTTAAACTGTGTTTACTTGATCAGCAACAATGTTTAGGTAGGTTATACATGTTAAACATTCATCCACATGAATGGCAGGACCCAAGATTTCCGATCAGAACCATTGCCCAAAGCATAGCACTGCCTCGTCCCATAGTGCATCCTAATGTAGTCCATCTCTTCCCCAGGTAAGAAACGCGCACATACTGTAGTTGTCCACATGATGTTAAAGAAACGTGATTGTTCAGACCATGCCACGTTCTTCCATTGTTCTGTGGTTCAGTTCTAATGCTAGGTGCTTTTGGCTGTGAACATGGGTCAGCATGGGCACCCTGAGCAATCTGCTGCCATGTAGCGCCATACTGCGATGCACTGTGTTCTGACACCTTTTTATCCGAACCTGTATTTACATTTTTAGCAATTTTTAGCAATAGCTTTTCTAATGGATCGAACTACACGGACCAGATTTCAAAAGTGACCCGTGGCTGCCCATGACAAGAGCTGCAGTTTTGGATTTACTCTGATCCAGTCATCTAACAATCACAATTTGGCTCTTGACAAAGTCACTCAAATCCTTAAGCTTACCCACCACATCAACTTTAGGGACAAAATATTCACTTGGTGCCTTATATCTATATATCCCAC